>CAJHUC010001428.1:0-32305 GCA_905146915.1 Ostreobium quekettii | reverse complement strand
GGATTGCATTGCTCACAGTTTGTGTGGAAGGAGAGGCCGCGCGATGGGCGCGGTCGTTAGCTCGATGGATGCAGGACGGAAAGTGGGAATGGGAGGAGGTGAAGGAAAAGTTCATCGAGTGGTTCGCTAAGGACGACTTAGAGGAGCCAATCAGTGCCTCTCTGAAGAGACTCTTCAGTTGCCGGAGACTCAGTCTCCGGCAAGATGGGAAAGAATCGGTCAAGGAGTACCTTGGCCGGTTTCGCGAATTGGTGTCTCGATCGGCCGAAGCGACCGAGAGCATGTGGTATAGGGCGTGGGTTGGGGGTATACGCACTGATCTGCGAGAGGCCGTTTGGTTCGTTGGATATAAAAGCTTGGAAGATGCTTCGCGAACAGCTTTGTGTAAGGAAAATGCTGCCCGCGACGTGGGGGTGTTGGATACCGGCCATGAAAAGCACGGGACTGGGGATGTGAGGGAGGATCTCTTGCAAGCGATTGGAGATTGGGCACTGCAAGTGCGCGCAACCAAGCGGGGCGGCGACCGGCGTGGCTCGGGGGATCGGTTGGCGGGAGGTGCGAATGCTGACGAGCGGGTTGGGGATGTGCATCTGGCCGGGGGTCGCGGGATGGTGCGAGGCGCGGCGCGGCCCAGCGATGCTCGTGGCGGAGCGGACGCGAGGAGGCCGCCGCCGACGGGGTGGCGCGCGCGCAAGTGCTGGAACTGCGGCGAGCTCGGCCACGGGCAGTGGGATTGCCCTCACCCGCGGAACGCCGCGCTGCGCGGTCCGTTGGGAGGCGCCAGGGACGCGCGCGGAGGCGCAGATGCAGACCGGGCACCGACCAGGTATGGGCGTCTGGCATACGGGGAATCTGACGTATTCGTGAATGCTGATGGGGATGATTCAGAGGGGGAGGTCGATCGCTGCTGCTCACCCGCTTGGAGTGATGGAGAGAGTAATCCTATCACGCGTATGGCGGATGGGCGCAAAAGGAAAAAGGGGGACGCTCCGAGGAAACCGCGCCGTAAGCCAGTACTGAAGGATGACTGGCGAGACTTAGTAGGGGACATGATCAAAATACCGGTCTGTATGATGCGCGGTATCTCAAAGCGCGAGGTCTACATGCAGTTGGTGCTAGCGATTTGGCACCAACTCGGCACCAAAAGGCATAAGGCTAAGGTACAGGAGGCGGAACAGGAGGTCGCTGAGAAGGGTGAACCGATGGAAGTGGGGGATGGCGAGATCACGGAGGCGGGGCGCGCAGCGCAGGAATCGGGTGGGGTGCACGCCCGATGTACTTTGAATGGGCGGGGCGTCAAGCGCGTAATCCTGGATCCGGGGTCCTCTCACTCGCTCATTGACAAGGCGTGCGCCGATAAGATGGGCCTGAGGGCGTCAGCGGTACGCCTGCCGCACATCGAGTTAGCCAATGGACAGCGCGAGCTGGTACATGCGTCGAGGGGGCCTGTTAAGGTGTCAGTGGAAGGGGTGGTCGTGGAACTGACGGGAAGGCATGTCGATGTGAAGGGAGCATACGACGTGCTCCTAGGGCAAGACTGGTTAAGTAACACAGCGAATACTGCTAACTTCAAGGCCCGTACGTATACCCTGGGCTCAGGGAGGGTGATCGTGTGCCAGCGGGGCCGGCAATTGGAGGTCCTGCCCTGTACTGCTCTTGCGCGCGAATTGAGGGAAGTGATGAGTGATATGACAGAGACGTCCAGCAGCGATGAGGGTGATGCTGATGGCGTCCTTCAAGGGCTCCTGGCGCAGTTTGACTTGGAAAGTGACAGTGACACATTTTTCGAGGAGGACTGCATGGCCCCTGCCCGATTGGCAGGCCTCCCCAGCATCATGGATGACCTGGAAAATGAGTGGCTGGCGGAGATCCATTTTGGCCCCACGTTATCGCCAGCGGTGGTGAGGGAAGTGCGCGACTTGCTAGTGCAGTACAAAGACTGTTTTGCTGTCTCGTACTTGGACCTGGAACGAACGCCCGCCATGACCTTTCACATTCAGCTGAAAGAGGGGGCTGCATCTGTGTATTGCGGTGCTTAGTGGAGATTTGCCCCGAAGGAACTGGAATTCATGAAAACCTAGTTGGAAACCTTGGAAAGTGCAGGGTTGATTGTGAAGTGGGAGAAAGATTGTGAGTGGCTGTCATCGGTGACGTTCCCTCCGAAAAAAGGAGGGGACATGCGATTTTGTTGTACCTACATCGCATTAAACCAAGCGACAATCCCCGACCGCTTCCCCCTCCCCCGGATTGATGAAGTTGTGGAAGATCTGTCTGGGTAACCCCGCTTAGAGGTGGCCCCATCTGTCCGTCCCCAACAGAATTTGTTTGGCTCTATTAAAATTCTGTACAATCAACAGAATTTATGAGGGAGCAACAGAGAAAAAAAGCGTTTTACAGAAACGGGTAGGGCCATACTGACGTCAGCATAGACAACTACAGAAATCCACACAACTTTACAGAATGAAACCAAGTGTTACAGAATTCGTGCTGCCGTCTACGGATGATAGGCACCCGCAACAGAACCGCTGACTGGACCACAAAGGTCGATAGAATTCTATAAAAAATCGATGGCAATCGCTGCCAGGAAGGGCCCGCACTTATGATTTATAGTACGCCGTGATAATGTGTTCTGTGTGTGTGCTGCCTCCAGCCAAGTACTGGCAGCGACCGCTGCCGGGAAGGGCCCGCACTTACTTCCTCCGTCCCATATTAATTGTCGTCTATGATTTTGAAACGTTGTTTCTCTATCGTGCCTGCATCATTTTGTAATGAAATTTTCCCTAAAGTTGTTTTTGGAAGGTTGGAGTGTACCATGAAAATTTCAAGTTGATCCATTAAGTTTTGAGGATTTGGCAGTACTTTGTAGCAAGGGTCCTCTGGCCAGAAAAGGGTCGTTTCTGGACGTTGCGCCAAAAACAGCTGTTTTTGGCTGTTTTGAGGAGCACTCCTTCACGGCAGCGAAACAAACTCGTCCTTGCAAAACTATTCATGCTGTTCAGAGTGGAGGTCATTAGGGTGCTTGCAAAGAGGTATGGTGATGGAAAACGTGTTTCGAATGCATTGATCGTCGAACTCGCCGTGGCTCGCACCATTAATTTAGGCTTGATCTGGGGGATCGGAGTGACGTTTCAGACGCAAATTTTTTTGGTCAAGGCTTTTCGAGCTCTTTTGCCACTGTCAAAGCAACTGAGGGAGGTCTCCCAATCCTTTTAACTAGGAGCTGGAAATGGTAATGGCTATCACCTCGATATGGCACGAACAATTAGTGAATTGGCAATTGCCACGGGAATGGCAACATGTCCTTGTTTCGGAGCTTTAGAGGATTGGGTGCAAGGGGGATGGCCACAAAAGTGAATTTGGGTCTTCTAGAGTGATGGAGTCTTGCTAGGTTCCGATGGATTGTGTACCGCGCACAAGCATTTGGCACTGTATCCACAAACAATGGCAATTTTGGGGCTTCCAGCTTAGGGGCCCATGCAAGTCCCGATTCAAGCATCAACTAAGGCGAAATATCCAAGCAAGGCTACCAAACAGCCTTGGAGCGACAGAACGCACTGATCCTAGGCTTCAAGGTTGTTTACGTTGGCCTTTCCGCTCGTTGGAGGTCCCCCCATCGGAGATCGAGAAAACCGGCGATTTCTGGTATCGTCAACACTGTGACGATGGCTGCTTGAGACAAGGATAAAGTCATGTTTGAATGTGTTTGGCAAGTGCTATGCCATGTGCCGGACCCTATCCTTTGCCCCAAAGGTGGCAACCATTGGCATTGCAACCCCTAGGCACGGGAGCGCCCCCAAACCAAGGGGGCCTGCAAGACCGCAGAAATTGAACGCGCATTTTTTGGACTGTGTTAAGGCAATTTTGGGGGCCAGCTCATAGGCCTGAGAACTAAATATTTTTTCTTGAAAATTCGAACTTAAGGGTTTTGAGACCCAATCTTTCCGATTCTGACCTTCATTTGTAATTTGGATGTAGTTTTCATGACGAGATTTCTCTCTCAAATAGACGACAATTAATATGGGACGGAGGAAGTATGATTTATAGTATGCCGGGATGATGTGTTCTGTGTGTGTGCTGCCTCCAGCCAAGTACCGGCAGCGATCGCTGCTGGGAAGGGCCAGCACTTATGATTTATAGTACGCCGTGATAATGTGTTCTGTGTGTGTGCTGCCTCCAGCCAAGTACTGGCAGCGATTCGATACGCCTCTATTCGCGACAAGCTTCCAGAATCTCAAAGTCCATGACGGATGGCAACGGAATGCCAGGAAAGGCAACGGAAAAAAAAACATCTTTACAGAAATTGGTGGCTGCAAACACCCCCTTGACGGATAGCTCCAGAGCCAAAAAACTGGAAGCTGACGTGGCATGAACGGCAACAGAAAACCGGCCCCGGCAAAACAACATAAAAGTGACGGACGGGTTTTCTGTCTTGAAAAAAATACGGACAGAAAATAACAGAAAAAAAGCTGAGCGGCCATGTCTACCCCCTCTACACGACTGTAGACGGGTTTAGCGGGTATTACGCCGTGCCACTAGACACGGAATCCATCCCCCTTACAGCCTTTCTCACACCGTTCGGAATTTATGCATGGACAGTGCTGCCGTTCGGGCTTCAAAATACCCCCCCACGTTATAGCCGCATGGTAGCAAGGGCATACGGTGGGTTGGAAAGAACACAAACGTTTGTGGACGATGGGGGCATTGGGCACACGGGGGAGGACAGCATCACTCGGGATTTGCGCGCATTTCTGGACCGCTCCCGGGAGTTCAAGTTGAAACTCAAACCCAAGAAGGTCTTTATTGGGTTTGAGCAGCTGGAGTTCGTGGGGCACACCCTTTCTGCGAGGGGCATGGCGGTGCTAAAGGACAAAGTGGAGAAAGTGGAGAATTTTGAGATCCCGGTCACAAAAACGCAGCTGCGAAGTTTTCTTGGTATGACAGGTTACTACCGTCGTTTTGTCAAGAATTTCGGCCAGATCTCCAAGCCACTGACCGAATTGCTCAAGCTGACCCCAGAGCGACGGGGCACTGAGCTGCCTACATGGGACGATGCACACCAGTGGGCCTTTGTGGAGCTGAAGTCGGCCCTCACCCATGCACCGGTGTTGGCAAAACCGGATTGCAATCGCCCCTTCATTGTGGACGCCGATGCAAGTAACGATGTGGTGGGGGCTGTACTTTCTCAGGTTTCGGATGGCAGTGAGCACCCTGTGTATTATCACTCTCGCCTTTTGACGAATGCAGAGCGGGCATACTCAGTGACCGAACGTGAAGCATTGGCTGTGGTGGTGGCTGTAGTGAAGTTCCGGCCATACATATTAGGCCGAACCACAGTTGCAAGAACCGACCACATTCCGATTTTGGGGCTGCTGCGGAAACGTGATCTAACTGGGAGATGCGCACGTTGGAAATGCATACTTGCAGAATATGATATTGAGTTCCAGTCGCGCAAAGGGCAGAAACATCCCAATGCTGACGGAATGTCCAGAATGAGGGCAGGAAATGCGGCAGAAATCGTACCTAATGCTGCAGAAATTGATGATGACGAATTCCATTTCTGGGCCAGGGAAGTGGACGATGAGATGTCCATTGAATCGAGTGATAACCTGTCTGAATGTGCTGAGTTGTGCATGGGAGAATGCGAAGGGAAAGTGGGCATGGACCCGGAGGACGAGATGGCAGCGATCCCCACTGACGGGATTCAGCGGTTTGTGAGTTCTGGGTGGTATCAGGGCATCATGAGGGAAGTGTTTTCAACGGAAGAGTTTAAGGTGGAAGGCGGACGCCTACTCAAGCGTATGGCAGGTGGCACTTATGCGATCTGCCTTCTGGAGGCCGAAGTACCAAAGGCTCTACGACAAACCCACGATTCTGCACTTGGGGGCCACTACGGGAAAGAGGTGACTATGAAGCGCCTAGAAGGGGCATTCTGGTGGCCCACTTTGAAAGGTGATGTCACCATCTGGGTTGATAAGTGCATGCACTGCGCGCAACATGGGCCTCGAAAGGCTTCACAGAATCGTGTGCCGGTGGCTGCGCGGCAGCCGTTTGAGTGGATCCAAATCGATTGGATATTAGGCATGCCGGTGACGCCAGCTTGAAATTGTTGCATAATCGTAGCGATTGACGGAATGACGGGTTATATGATGGCCCGTGCGTATCCCAACGCGACCGCAGCTGCCACAGTGGAATTCGTGGTAAACGAGATCATCTTGAAGTTTGGAATCCCGCAGAAAATTCATTCAGATAACGGAGCGCATTTCCACGGTGCGTTCCAGACTTTATGCGAGAAATGGGGGATTCGATGCAGCTGGTCTGCAACATATTACCCCCCATCTCATGGAAGGGTCGAAACGGGTAATCAGGAAGTATTAGTGCGATTAAGAAAGATGTGCGAAGGAGATTGTTGGGATCATCTGTTGGTGGGAGCACTTTTCGCCATCAACACGCGCCGCACGCGGAGACGCAATGCATCGCCAGCTGAACTGTTGTACGGAGTTCTGCCCAGGGGGCCAATGGAAATCAATGTGCTGGCTGAGTGTGACATAGCGCCATCACTGCCAGAGGAGGGCGAGAACACTGATAGGGACAATGCTGCGAGATTGGCGAAGTTGGAGTAGCTGCGCCAACAACACGTGTTGCAGCGGCAGGAGGTTGCACGTGCTTGGGAGCATAAGAGCACGACCAGCCTGCAACCGGGAGATCCTGTGCTTTATTGGGTGGAGAAGAGGGCCCACAAGCTAGCGCCATGATGGGCTGGACCTACCACCGTCAAGTGGGTAGGCGCCAAAGGAGCGATTGGAGTGAAGGTGCCAGGAAAAGGACGCACGAAGGTTTTTGCGGGACACCACGTCAAATTGTGCACCGCGGATCCAAGGACCAGAGCGCAAGTGGCCGGAAAGCATGGAATCAAGCATCAAGTTGGATCTGGAGCAACTCCAAAGGATGACGGAGTGGGCAGCGGTCGCCCACCAACAAGATGGCCAAGAAGGTGAAGGTTCGGAGGTGAAGATGCATCAGAGCCGGGGAGCATTTTGCCATTGAGCGGTGGAAAGAATGGCAGCATCTGTCTATGATCTGATCGAGCGGAATGGGGGCAGTGGCCGATGATCGATTTTTGCTCGCGCCGGGGATGTCGCGACTTGCGCCGATAGTGCTGTGGGGAGTGGGGTTGTACGTATGATAGGGGAGCCAGTTAAGGGAAATTGGCTGTAGTGAATGTACGGGGACGGCTTTGGGATTGGATCATAGTTGGGGATGGCAGCGGGAATAGGAGCTGAGGAAGTGTGGGAGTGAGGGAGAGTGGAAGTGGGTAGTGTACGCGGGTAGCTGCTGGGCTAGTTGGCAATGGATCATAGTTGGTCTGGGCGGCGGGAATAGAAACTTGGCATGAGAAATGGACACAAACCCGGCCAGCTCGTGGAAATGGCCAGAGTGGTTATTCTGGAGACAACAACTCATGAACTGTTGCACCATCGCACTATAAATACCACTCGCTTCATTTGTAATGATGGGTTCGGATCGTGAGTGACAGACCTGTCTTCCCCGCGCGTGGCCGTCGTGAATGCCTCCCGTACCCATGGGGTCGCCGCAGCCCAAAGGCTCATTGCGCAATTGAGCCGCCCAAAGGCCGACAGCCCTCCGCCGTCCCATGCAAGGAATTGGCCATGTTTACCTAACTCCTGTCAGATTGCCGAAAATCGTGTATTGTTAATGCACACTAACATTCTAAATAGCGACAATTAGCCAGTGGAAACATCAGTAGTTGGGTGCAATATTTGTTGGCCTGTGCTCCACTGCTGCGCTCGACAAAGTTCATGTGTTGCATGCAGATCAGACCCGTGGGCGGCCCAAGCCTGGGGCAACGTTGAGAGTCGCAGCTTCCTCTGGTGCATTACGATGGCCTGTACCCCCTTGCCGAGGAGATGTGGCTGGCTGCCCGAGTTTGTTTGGTACTGTTTGGACAAGAGATCCAGGGCCAGAGTTCTGGCAACGACATGTTGGAGGCATTCCAGGATGGCTATTTGACCGAGACGTCACTGATCCTGTCCACAGTTGAGGTCAAAAATGCACCGTAAAGCACCACAGCCATTAGCCTGTTGGGGGACACTTTCCTGCTAACGCTCGCACTGGTTCATGTGAACAGACTTGTTATTTAAGTTTACATTTAAGTTTTGCAAATTTACGGTTTTAAGCACAAAAATGGGCTATGTTTATGGCTGTATTTGCGTTTTTGCGGCTCGTTGTGACACCCAGGTTACACCGTGCAAGTCTTGTACAATAGTCAGTCCTCTGCCCCCTCAAGCACTCGCAACACAGCGTCCAACTCGCCCTCGGCAAGGGCAACGACAACGTGAGAAAACATATTGTCTTCTACCCATTCTAGCGAGCTGGTTGCCATTCCCCGGACACTTCAGCTTGTATATACTGTCCTTGTGTACACGGAGGTGTATTTACGTCGTATTTACATTGTATTTACGTCGTATTTACGTTGTATTTAGTTTGTATTTACGTTGTATTTACATTGTGTTTACGTTGTATGTACGTATTTCATACGTTCTTGCGTGCAAAAAAGTAAAATCCTATTTTAACATGTAAAACGTAAATACGATCAGTTTTTACGTCGTAACAACAAGCCTGCATGTGAATGTTGCAGCACAGACCTTGTGCCAATGAAGGACGTGCGCAATTTATGTGTGAGCTGTTCTGGCAACGCATTAACGAGTCAATGAAGATGTGACTTGTGCTTATGTTGCTACACCCCAAACGTAGGGAATATGAGCTCAGTTCACTATATGTTTTTGCTATTCTGATTCGATAGGAAAATTAGGCAGGATGTGCCTCAATGGCTCTTGTGCTGACAGTTTCAAACGTGTGCACTTTCGGAGTGTGCACAGTTTAACTAGCATTGCTCACTGATGGATACGACTAGAGCACTGTTTTGTATGATGTAGCTCATAGTGCTCATTATGTACTAACATTCGCGACTGACCAGAGGCCTTTGTCGTTAGGGCTTATCGAACGAGCTGCTTGTCCGTTAGTTCCTTTTCACACAGTGCAAGCATGATGGTGCCTCTTTTTGATGTGTATTCCTTGCAATGCAGAGCATTGGTCCCACATCGAATGGAATTACCACCAACTTAAGTGCTTGGATGCGCTCTTTTCCTAGATAGTTGCTGTCTGATGGGCGCGGTGCCAAAACTTGCACAGATGCGCGTCAAGCTTCGTGGGCCTTGCTGTCCTTGTTGTTGTTGATCTGAGTACAGATTTTGCCAGGCTAGTCCAGCCCTGGCCAGGGCCCATGTGCACGCACTGAAGCTGCAATACGATCCACTTTGGTGTCCAACTTGGCCAATCTTGCAGCAGCCCGTCGTCCATCAAGCTGCTAGTGCATGCGCTCACCGAGATTAATTCGACCGGAAAGGATGCCTGACATGGGCGCATCGGAACCATAAGTACACGGACTGATGCGCTTATGTCGATTCAGACAGTTGTGTGGCTGGATGTGCGCCTAACTGCTATTTAGCAATTGGGCTGCAGAAAACAAACTGGTGCAGGAAATGCCACAGAAGTAGGCATTGGTATCCGCTTGAATACAAATGCAAATTGATGTAGTAACGGGATCACAGCAATACGGTACACAATGATCCTAAAAAAAATTGCTTGTTATCGCAAGGATAAGGACCTGCTGATGTTTGGCATAGAAAATGCATCAAAACGCAGCCCCCAGATCGAATGTGCATGTTGCATGAGTGGTCGGCTTGACTGAACAGCTTGCCTTGGGGGCATTGTCACAGGTGTCGACCGGCGCGCCCAAGGGTGCACACGACCTGTTGGTCCCCGCAGATGCATCTCCCTTCTCTCCAACGGAGGGCAATGTTTGGTTCTGCATCGGCACCATCATGGACGCCCCAGGGCCCCAAGAACCTCAGGTGATGCTGAACTGGTTCTCCAAAAGGATGCTGCCAGCAGACATTCAAATGTGCAGAAGGGAGGTTAACAATGATTCCACACAAGACCCTCAAAACACCGGTGATGTGCTCCTGGACAAGCAACGGAGTCTGGTCACGGATAAATGGTGCGTTTCACCGGACTGATTAAATCTACGAGCGAAGGAGTTCCCAGAAAAAGACAGGTTTGCCATGGTACGATTTGGCCCAATTTGAACGCTTGCTAATGTGCTGCTGGTACACGAATGTCAGCGATTGCACATCGTTGAGCACACCCCAGGGTAGTGTGAATTGGGGAATTTTTCTCAGGTTTCTGGAAAGTGCATCTTGGGGTGAGGGAAAAAAGCTTTGGGAAGAGTCAAAATTAGTGTCAGGATGGGAATGGGTAGTTTGTAAGTAGCAATGCACCAACTTAAGGGGGCGGCCGCGTACAATATCTTGCATATTTGGGTCTCCATTCTCTTGTCTACTATTACTCATCCGCAGGTGGCTTGTGGACCGATATGGTCATTATTCGGCGCTACGTTATGGAGATTGATATGGTAGACTGCGTCCCGCTATCTCAAGGACGTGGCTGGGGAAGTGGGCAGGTGGCGGTAGATCGTGGAACCGAACGGAGACGCACTTGCGGCTCCCTCAAACTGCACGGCTCATCGTTTGAGATTGCTAGCTGCCATGGCATGGCGCAAGTCACTGGCCTCGATGGGCGCAGTCGCGTTCACCACGCACACTGCAGCATACGCCTCCATTTTTGGGGCTGGTGTGTGTATTTGATTTGATTGGAATTGGCACCGGTGGACAGCATGGACACTTGCTGTCATGGTGAAAGGCGCCAGCCTGTTGATCCTCATAGGGGGCAGGACTACGTTACGCCGTGCAAGAATATTATTTCCAGAGCATATTGGTACCACTGAAGGCTATGGCTCATTTGCATTTGCCGGTGGCTGTGCCCGTTGTGGTTTGTCATGTTCTCCAGCACACCATTGCCTGTAAAGCAACAGAAAGGCTGGGGCCCATTACGTAGTGTCCTTATGAGAGCATTTCCGATGATGAGACTTCGATATGTGGGCTTGTTCATTCACGGGGAGGGCACATGATGTTCAACCTCTACTTTGCCCAATTATCTGCAACGAACAACAAGGCTTTGCATGGAAAGTGCATCAAGGTGCACACAGCATGTGTAGTGGAATGAACGCTCTCGTACTCGAGGGGTTGGGGCCATTGTAGGGACGCTGACGTCCTCTTTGCTCCCCCCCTTCACATGTGGTGTTGCGATTGTCTGTTGTGCTGGTACCCTGAACTCACTCATCAGAGTCTGAAGTAAAGACTTGAAGCAAATGTTTTGGAGGGTAAACGTTTTGACTTCGAATGAATCCGCATAGAATGCCCATTGTGTTTCACCATGCATTCAAAACGAACACTGTGCCAATTCCAAATCCTACTCTGAATTGGGAGTATTCACTACGAAAAAAAGGGCCAAATGACACTTTTTCGAACACACATAGAACACATTTCATCAAAGTTCTACACGCTAAGAACACAGAAATAACACAAACCCGTAAACTTTGTACACATGTGAACACGTGTTATTTTGCCCTTTTCTCCTAGTGATTCAGCCTAGTTCGGCCCCCCAATATATCAAAATGGCAGGCCGATTTGTTGGATGAATCATGGCCATGTCGCTGTCATGCATAGGTGCGTTTCAGCCTCTGGTCGCTCCATTACGACGAAGGCGCCTTTCGGCATTGTAGAGCGTCGGGAGATTGCGGCCCATCCATGCCACAGAGGAGCGCAACAGGCCATTGGCAAAACTCCGCAAACAATATGGACGTGAACTATTCCACTGGACTTCGGCTGTTTGTGCCCACAAAGATAAGCACATGTTACTTTCGATGCAAGGTGGCAACTACCGTAGCCTGACATGGGTCTGTTGGGCAAACTAATGGCTTGGATACTGCAGGTAGTCCCATTCTGGCAATGACTTCAACAAGGGGTATGCTAGCATAGCCTCAAGGCCAGTAAGATATTGTGGTTATGGAAAGGTTGCAAGGCCAAGCACGCCATGACCGTTTTCGCAGTTCCGACCCAACTGGTGTTGTGCACATGGCCAGGCGCATTGGTCTTTCGGCGAACGCCCATGCCCAGTTTATGGCTCTCAAACCAAGCGTTGCACCTGAATGCAAAGACATTTGATAAGGTGCAGAGTGTTCGATGGCCGCGCGCAGCTGGACTCGCATCAAAAGGCAACAATCACTCTCATGTCATTTCACGCAATTACATTTGCTGTGGGTTGATTTGAATGCCATGTGTGAGTGTGTGCTTGTGTGCAGGGTGCGGGTGAGGAGTTTGGTACATGGGGTTGCTTCAGCAAGTTCACTTGCTCCCTGACGGTGGCTTGGGTGCCGACATTGGATCGCACAATCTTTTGTAATATGTCACCATGCAGGCAGACGTTGATGATGCACAAATCCAAACTGGAACACCGTGTGACTTATGTACGTGCTTGACAATAGTCTGCATTCCTTTGGGTACTGCCCCTGCACTGCATGACTGAAAACTACAAAGCACGCGGTACACCGCAGTATTCATGTCATGTACGGTCTGCTAAGGAATTGCACCAATCCAGAGCCATTTGGATGGTCTGTCCACGTATTGCCCAAGCCATTTTACGCTTCCTTCCGCTCAACTACACCAAGCATTACATCGACAGCAATGCGATTGGTGATGCTCTACCGTGCACGAGCGGGTCGTCGAATATCCAGAAGACTTGCCCTGCACTTGCAATATCCTAGAAATGTCACCCTTGGCCATCAGTTGGAGCATTGTTGTGCTCCTACCATGCCTGCACCAGCCTTCTTTTCCCTATGAATGCAGATGTCAACTTCAACTCCAGGAACATGGGAGATACGATCAGTTCCCGTCTATCTGCTTGACACTAGTTTGCATTCCTTTGGGTATTGGCCCTGCACCGAATGATAGAAAACTAAACTGCACCCGATAAACCGTTGCATTCCTGTCATATATGGCGTGTTGACAAATTGCACCAACACAGAACCAGTTGCCTGGTCTGTCAGCGCATCGCCCAAGCCATGCCCACGCTCCCTTCACTCAATTACATCATGGATTACATCCACTGGAATGCGATTGTTTCTGCTCTACCTTGTGCAAGGTGGTCATCCAATTTCCAGAAGACTTGCCGTGCACCTGCAGCACCCTGGAAATGTCCCATTTGGTCATCAGTTCCAACATTGCTGCGCTCCCACCAGGTAACCCTTTTTGATGCTGAAACTGCCCAGCTGCCACACGAGACAGCGATTTACGATAACTCAACAGCCTGTGGTGCACTAGCCTCCTTTTGCCCATAAATGCAGATGTCAATTTGAACTCCAGGAACATGGGAGATATGATCAGGTCCCCATATCCATTCACCGCCACCCGCTTACCAGTGTGTTTGTACAATACCCAAAACTTTGCCATCCTTGGGATGGGGTCCAGACCATTGATGATGTGCCATGTGTCAGGAACCAGCTTGTTGTGCTCTATGGCAAATGCTTCGTTACCCACCCGCGGGCAACCAAATGTGTAGCATGACACTTGGTGTGGGCCCACATTGCAAAATCTGGCTATGTCATGGGCAGCCAAGACTGCGATTGCACCACCAAGGGAATGCCCACAGACCAATATTCGAAGGCTCTGCCTTTCAAAGCTGTCAGTCTCAATTATCCCCTTAACCTTGTCAAGCACATTTTGGTCAAAGCCCTCCCAGTGCCACGACTGCAAGAAACCCCTATGAACCAGAGGACGAGTGCCCAGCCAGAACAGGCCACGTTCAGGTGGGTGGGTGGTCCTCCAGACTTTAATATCCGCCCACACATTTGTTGCACTATATGTGCCACGAAAGCACAACAAAATCGTGCCTGCTGCACTCCAGGCGATCATGCCATGCACATCCATCTCCTTGGCTGTCAGATACTCGAAATGTTCGAAGGAATACAGGGAAAGTCCTGTCTGAAGGTCCCAAGGAAATGTCCCCTGCTGGTTGCGGGGGTCATGCTCATATATGTACTCACACCAGTACAGGAGCTTCACTGCTGTCTCGAAGCAAAACACAGGGTGGCTATTTGTGCCACCCTCAAGGTCATCCTCTGGCGACTCCTTGATGCCCTTCTCCATCCAGAGAGGCACAACAGGAAGAGCCCTCAAGGGCCTCTGGCACCCAGGCTGGACAGGAAGCACCAAGATGGTGTTCACCACCATGAGCAAGGCAAGGGCCAGCTGCATGGGTATGTAGCCCCCCATGACAAGCACGAATGAGAGGCACGAATCCATCCGAACCAGTCCCAGGAGGGCGATCGACAGCACGCCAAACAGGAGGATGATCCCCACCATCCGGAATGTCAACCTCAGGGATATGTTCTCCCACCTGAAGCGCACCAGCAAAGATTCTTTCAGTGAACAAGCTGGATAGCAAGTCACACGATGGGCACTCCCCTTCTGAGCCAAAACAAAACACCAGATTTGAAATTGCTGCCTCTGTTCCAGAAAGTCTTGTCCGTTATCCAAATCATGCAGAGATCAAAACGTGCAAGTCCAAAAACTTGGACCAAAACACCTCCGATGCACCATATTGACAGATATTTGTAGAGCCCTTCAGCGTGGAATAAGGCACTGCCATTCTTTAGATATGCTAATAAGAGCACAAGTGCCACTTTTCCAGTGTCGTGACCTAGAATGGGGTATGGGGAGCTCATCTTGCCCTTTAAAGGAGGTTCATCGAGCACAGTTGTCACTAGGAAAGGTGATTGCCCTGGTGGTTTTGGTATACACTGGAGGTTCACCTATATTCAAAGCTGAATCAACAGGCCGAAAATGAGGGCTTGCCACAGATTTTTGGGTGCCAACAGGAATTGTGTGTATGTTGTGCTTGAATGCCAAGAGACACTTAGATTAGTGCAATAGAATTGATCTAACCAGTGCACCAAGGTTAGGAAGCCGTGCATACTGACGGTAACACGAGAACGGCCTGGATCGGTACCAACATGCCCGATCTTTGAAATTGACAATTTCAAACGCACAGTCAGCATAGCAACAGAAGAGATGATCCACAGAGAGTGGGATTGCAACGATGTCGAAATTGTTGAAAGATTGTAGTAGTGCCTACACATTGACTGCAACAAGGTTCTTGAATAATTTTGGGAAATAGGCTGGCACACATGGGGACAAGGTAAGCACAAAACTCTGGGAAATTGATGCCCTGACGAAGATGTACAGGGACGCTTTCGATAAGGCTGTGCACGTCGTGTTGCATGGTGATGACTAATGTATTCAAGATCCCTATTACCCCGAAATCGACCAAGGAATCTGAATCAGGTGATAGATTTACGAATTGAGGCGATCTTGCAAAGTTACGGCATGATTGGATGACGGACAGGACCATGAAGCAGAGGTAGTGCAATGATTTAATGTTGGGGGTATTCATCAGCACTGCGCAAGAAGTCCAGCAACCCATTCACTGCTCCATCTCCGTTCACACTCCCAGGCTTGCTACTAATTCATGCAGCTTGTACCCCAGAACCACAACTGGGCTACAATAACTGGGTTTTGAAAGGAAAACAAGACGAACGAAAGTCCTTCCAAGAGCCCATCACGTTCCCCACCCGGCGATCGACAACAAGCACATATTCTTCCGCATCAATTCACCTGTAACGGACATAGCTCCGTTCCGCAAAGAGGACGAAGGCTCTCCTCATGAAGTACAGGAACATGGACAGGTAGCCGACGGACATTGCGATCATGAGGTTGATCGACAGGGCGATGTCTTGCGGAAGTGGGCAGAGGGCGGCAGCAGAGGCGCACATCACGGGAGATGTCTGTATGGAGATGGTTAGGCAATGCAGCACGAACCCCTGGTACAGCCCCCAGTACACGAATATGAACCAGTGCGCCCTCCAGGGGGCGTCAAGCCACATGGCCCCTTCGCAGCCAGCAATAAACTCCCCCTTGGCGTCCACCATCAAGTTAAGCCCCCTGGCGTGGACCACGAACAGCGCCAGGAGGGTGTTCCAAGCCGTCCACCTCACCACGCTGGAGTAGCCATTCAGGGGGTGTATGAAGCCGCAGTCGCGCGCCGTGGCGTGCAGGCGGGGTATGAGGAAAAACAGGTTGCCCAGGTACACGCAGCCCAGCTGCGCCAGGAAGATGACCGTCCACCGCCAGCGCCTGGGCGACCAGGTCAGGCCGGCGCGCCTGACAGCCGCCAGGCGACGCGCGAACACGGCCAGGCAGGCAGTGAGGATCGCCGCGTCGAAGGCGGCGATCGCCGCGCCCACGACGCTCGCGGGCCAGGTCTTGTCCGAGTGGTCAAACCTGGACGACATTTTCATGCCGAACAGCACCGACAGGAGCGCGGTGCCGACCAGCACCGTGGAGTACACCACCCGGAAGAGGCGCTTCATCTCGCCGTCCGACAGGACCTCCATCTGCGGTATTGCTTCCCGGTCGGGGCGGGGAGCACCCGGGGTGGAGACGTCGCCGACGCCTGCAGTGGTCGCGGGGCCGCAATGTTCGTTGGGGACCTCGTGCTCGATTTGCGGCTCAAAGGGTTGGGCAGCCGCGGGCGGCCCCGCTGGCGTGCCCACCCCGGCCATGGAGCGTGGCCCGACGAAGGCAGGTTGCCTCCGCTGCGGGTGCCTGAAGGGCTGCTCGTCCCGCCTGAGTCCACACTGGCCAAGTGTGTTACGCTGTGTCTCTGGGTGAAGGACAGACAGGCGTTCGCCACCCAAATGTAGCCCAATGACCGTCGACCATGAAATTTGCCCTCGCTGCGCGAATCAAACCATAGTACTTTCTCCAGTACTTCGCACTGCATAAATTCCTCCTTGCAACCAAGCTCACACTAATAGGGATGGGCGGGGCCAGAGCAAAACGGGATGGAGGCGGTCAGGGGGCGCCACTCTAAAGCACACCTTCCCGCCAAAAACTTGCCCAGCCTCTCGCGTGATCGCCGGCTGTGGCTCCCCGTTGAAAGCACGCCTGAATACAGCTATTCAGCCGGCAAACTCGCCACCCTTGGGCACTCACGTCTAGCGACGGCCGGGGTCACCACCACAGGTGTGTCCCCCACCGAGGCAACTGACGTATTCTCGTTTCCCACCCACGTATCCCTGTGCAGAAATCGATCAACTACGTTAATCCCCTTTTTTCCTGCCAACACGTGTCAGAGCTCCGACACACAGTCTGACGTCCAATATTTGAGCATATTTGTAGTGGCTGCGGGGCACATGGACGGGCTTCAGGGGCTTTTAGGACAATGCACCACCACAGTGTGCCAATATATTCTGCACCGTGTTGTGTATCATTGCGTTGCATTGTGTTAGTACCATCATAGTTGCGTGGCATTCTTTTTTCACTTCATGCACTTCGTACCATATTTTATCTCCCTTTTGATGTGAAAAAGTGCATCGCTGCCCCCTCTGGGCCAAACTGGGCAAACGCGCTGTTCCTCATTGGGTCCCACACAATACAGTTCAAAGTGTCCCGAAGGCAACGAGACCCTCCCTCACGAAGCAGGTAGCAGTGGGGGATATTGGGGTCTTAAACGTGGTGCAATATAATGGAGTGAAAGCAAGACAATCAGGAGGGGAAAAGACTGTTTGTTTCTTCATCACTTGTCTTCTACATGTCCACCGTTTTTAGATGCTGACATTGATGCCAGGTAGCAACTCAGCAGTTGGGCCCCTCCCTTATATAAGGGAGCTATAAGAGAGCTAATTAGCTGCAGTGATGAGCGTTCAGGCTCCCAGGCTCCATGGACGCCACAATCAATATCAATGTATGTAAGGGTGCACATGTGTGCATTGACCATCGTTTGTCGTGCACTTTTTGATGACAATGTCTGGGTTGGGGGTGTTTTCTTACAGTACTTTCAGCGGGCACTCTTCCCTTTCTCGCTTTCAATTCCAAACATCATACTGCATATTTAGACTTCCACCACTGTCCAGACAAAAGACGGGTGGTCCTTGTGCACCCAAACTAGGACGTGAAAGCGAGATTTGGGCGCCAATGACGTTTTCAGCACTCGTCGCAGGGCGCCAGGGTCACCGAAAAATGCACAAACATAAAGATGCATTAGCTCAGGACAAATAAATCATGCGTCAAACCACTGACAAAGTGGGACCAATACAGAAACGTGCATACTGCTCTAGACACAACCATGCATAAGGTGACGGTGACGGAGACGGGTTAGGATTGGGCGCTTGGGAGTCGAGTTGGCTGTGGCGTGCTTGGGTGACCCTCCCACCAGCCCTCCACGCAATCGCCCATTCTTTTCGCCATTTACTGTACGTTGTTTGGTTGTGCATTTTTGTTTGCAAAAGCGTGCAGTTCAACCTGGGCGCACCCCCCTGTCATTTGAACAAGAGCTGGGAAGTTGTCGAGCAACTTGAGCTGCCATCCAAATTGACGGCCCACTTGACCTCATATCATGTATATATCCTAGAAGCCCGAAAGAAAAACTGATAACAACTTTTAACTTTCCGACACAGGAGGTGCTGCCAGCACCTACAGATAACATCAAGTGATATTATGGACCATTGCAAACCAACTGGACGCAACGGTCTGTCAGAGAATGCCCATGCCCAGTTTATGGCTCTCAACCAAGCTTTCTACTTGAATGCAAGACAGCTGGACCAATGCGGGGTCTTCCTCTCACGACAGTACGGAAGTGGGTTGCACCTGAGACAACAGTACGTCATACCAGATCGCGCGTCCATACAATGTCATTCTCATGTCGTTGCATGCAGCTGCGTGATGGCATTCATGTCATGCGTGTGCCGAAGGGGGATGTACTCACGCGTGGTTCTTCAGCCAGTTTGCTTGCTTCCCTGCCTGTGGCTTGGGCGCTGACTTCCGGATGACATAACCTCCTGTACTATGTCACCATGCAGGCAGGCGTCGATGATGCACAAATTCAATTTGGCACCCCTGCGACCCATGTATCTGCTCGGCAGTAGTTCGAATTCCTGTGGGCGATGACTTCCGGATGACATAACCTCCTGTACTATGTCACCATGCAGGCAGGCGTCGATGATGCACAAATTCAATTTGGCACCTCTGCGACCCACGTATCTGCTCGGCAGTGGTTCGGATTCCTTTGGGCGATGACGCTGCACGTTATGATTAAAAAAACACACTCACATGGTAACATTGCAGCTTACAGGTGTCGTCTGTTCACGAATTGCACCAATCCAGGGCCGCTTGCCTGGTCTGTCAGCGCACTGCCATTCCATTTCCGCGCTACGTACCACTCAACTACATCAAGCATTACATCCACCGGAATGCGATTGCTGCTGCTCTATCTTGCATGAGGGGGTCTTCCAGTTTCCTGAAGACTTGCTGTGCACCTGCAACACCCTAGAAATGTCCCCCTTGGTCAGCAGTTCGAGCATTGCTGCGCTACCACCAGGTAACGCTTTCTGACGCTGAAACTGCACAGCCGCCACACGAGACAGCGATTTGCGATAACTCAACAGCCTGTGGTGCACCAGCCTCCTTTTGCCCATGAATGCAGACGTCAGTTTGAACTCCAGGAACATGGGAGATATGATCAGGTCCCCATGCCCATTCACCACCACCCTCTTGCCAGTGCGTTTGTACAATACCCAAAACTTTGCCATCCTTGGGATGGGATCCAGACCATTGATGATGTGCCATGTGTCAGGAACCAGCTTGTCGTGCTCTGTCGCAAATGCTTCATTACCCACCCGAGGACAACCGAATGTGTAGCATGACACTTGATGGGGGCCCACATTGCAACATCTGGCGATGTCATGGGCAGCCAAGACTGCGATTGCACCACCAAGGGAATGCCCACAGACCAATAATCGGAGGTTCTGCCTTTCAAAGCTGTCGGTGTCAATTATCCTCTTCACCTTGTCAAGTACATCTTGGCCAAACCCCTCCCAGTGCCACGACTGCAAGAAACCCCTATGAACCAGAGGACGAGTGCCCAGCCAGAACAGGCCACGTTGAGGCGGGTGGGCGGTCCTCCAGACTTTAATATCCGCCCACACATTTGCTGCACTATAAGTGCCCCGAAAGCACAACAAAATCGTGCCTGCTGCACTCCAGGCGATCATGCCATGGACATCCATCTCCTTGGCTGTCACATACTCGAAATGTTCGAAGGAGTACTGGGAAAGTCCTGTCTGAATGTCCCGAGAAAATCGTCCCTGCTGGTTGTGGGGGTCATACTCATATATGTACTCACACCAGTACAGGAGCTTCACTGCTGTCTCAAAGCAAAACACAGGGTGGCTTTCTGTGGCACTCTCAAAGTCGTCCTCTGACTTCACCTTGGCGCCCTTCTCCATCCAGAGAGGCGCAACAGGAAGAGCCCTCAAAGGCCTCTGGCACCCAGGCTTGACAGGAAGCACCAGGATGGTGTTCACCACCATGAGCAAGGCAAGGGCCAGCTGCATGGGCATGTAGCCCCCAACCGCAAGCACGTACGAGAGGCACGAATCCATCCGAACCAGTCCCAGAAGGGCGGTCGACAGCACTCCAAACAGGAGGATGATCCCCACCATCCGGAATGTCAACCTCAGGGATATGTTCTCCCACCTGCAGCACGCCAGCAAAGCTTTTTTCTGTGAACAAACTTGAAAGCAAGTCTCACGATGGGCACTCGCTTTACAAGCAAGAAGGGAACACCAGATTCGAAAGAGTAATGATGTAAAGTCGCAGGTGCATGAACGACACACCACTGTGTTCAGCACTGCTGCGCAAGAAGACCAGCAACCCATTCCCTGCCCAATGTCTGTTCACACTCACAGGCTTGCTAACAGTTCATGCTACCTCAGCTAAACTGGTTCAAATGACTGGGTTTTGGAAGAAAAGCAAGGCAAAACAAAGACTTCTCATCAGCGGTCGCCGCGCGTCGCCCGTTCGCCGCCCGGCGATCGACGACAAGCGCATCAACTCACCTGTATCGGACATAGCTCCGTTCTGCAAAGAGGACGAAGGCCCTCCTCATGAAGTACAGGAACATGGACAGATAGCCGAGGGACAGGGCGATCATGATGTTGATCGATAAGCCGATGTCCTGCGGAAGTGGGCAGAGGACGGCAGCAGAGGCGCACACCATGGGCGTCTGTGTAGAGATGGTTAGGCAATGCAGCACGAACGCCTGGTACAGCCCCCAGTACACGAATATGAACCAGTGCGCCCTCCAGGGGGCGTCCAGCCACATGGCACCTTCGCAGCCAGCAATAAACTCCCCCTTGGCGTCCACCATCAAGTTCAGCCCCCTGGCGTGGACCACGAACAGCGCCAGGAGGGTGTTCCAAGCCGTCCACCTTGCACTGCTGGAGTAGCTGTTCAGTGGGTGCACGAAGCCGCAGTCGCGCGCCGCGGCGTGGAGGCTGGGCAGGAGGAAGAAGACACTGCCCACACAAACGCAGCCTAACTGCGCCAGGAAGATGACCGTCCACCACCAGCGCCTGGGAGACCAGGTCAGGCCTGCGCGCCTGACATCCACCAGGCGACGTGCGAACACGGCCAGGCAGGCAGTGACGATCGCCGTGTCGAATGCGGCGATCGACGCGCCCAGGACGAGCGCGGGCCGGGTCTCGTTCGAGTGGTCAAACCTGGACGACAGTATCATGGCGAACAAGACCGACAGGAGCGCGGTGCCGACCAGCACCGCGGAATACACCACCCGGAAGAGGCGCTTCATCTCGCCATCCGACAGGACCTCCATCTGCGGTATTGCTTCCCGGGCGGGGCGGGGAGCACTCGGGGTGGAGAGGTCGCCGACGCCTGCAGTGGTCGCTTGCCCGCCATGTTCGGGGGGGACCCCCTGGTCGATGTGCGGCACGAAGGGTTCGGTCCCCGCAGGCAGGCCCTCCCCGGCCATCGAACGTGGCCCGACGAAGGCAGGTTGCCCAGGCCTTCCCAAGGCGGGCCCAGAGATGGGGGGGGGGCTTAGCTCAGCCAAGATAGGTTCCCAGATTTCCCCAGGAACATGTCAGAGTAGCAGCAGTGGATAGTACTTCACCGTACAGTAATCTTCTCCGAATGCCCATCGCGCGACGTTCTTAGAAAACATCTTTGCTCTTGTCAAGCGGGGGGAAGAGGAGGACGCTGCCGATCAACACCGGGGAATGCACCACGTGGAAGAGGCGCCTCGTCTCGTCGTCGGACAGTACTCCCACCAGTGGCACGGCTTCCTCTGTGGGACAGCCGCTCTCCTGGAGATCGGCAATTTCGATCGGGGTGATGCCAGTTCGACATCACCACGTTCTTGCTCGGGCTGCTGCCTCGGCAGCGTGGGATGGCGGCGGGGGAAGATTGTTTGAGCCGGCTGACCAGCTACCTGCCGGCATCCACATGGAATCGCCATTATCGCCGGCCACCAAACCCAGAGACAGGCTCGATGGGAACCCATTTTCAACCCTTTTGGAATTCCTTTTGGCAATGCGCCTACAAATAATGACTGAGCCCAGAACCATTTATGTAGTCTGTCGACACAACATATATTCCATTTCCGTGCTACGTACCACTCAACTACATCAAGCATTACATCCACCGGAATGCGATTGCTGCTGCTCTATCTTGCATGAGGGGGTCTTCCAGTTTCCTGAAGACTTGCTCTGCACCTGCAACACCCTAGATATGTCTCCCTTGGTCAGCAGTTCGAGCATTGCTGCGCTCCCACCAGGTAACGCTTTCTGACGCTGAAACTGCACAGCCGCCACACGAGACAGCGATCTGCGATAACTCAACAGCCTGTGGTGCACCAGCCTCCTTTTACCCATGAATGCAGACGTCAGTTTGAACTCCAGGAACATGGGAGATATGATCAGGTCCCCATGCCCATTCACCACCACCCTCTTGCCAGTGCGTTTGTACAATACCCAAAACTTTGCCATCCTTGGGATGGGATCCAGACCATTGATGACGTGCCATGTGTCAGGAACCAGCTTGTTGTGCTCTATGGCAAATGCTTCATTACCCACCCGTGGACAACCGAATGTGTAGCATGACACTTGGTGTGGGCCCACATCGCAAAATCTGGCTATGTCATGGGCAGCCAAGACTGCGATTGCACCACCAAGGGAATGCCCACAGACCAATATTCGAAGGTTCTGCCTTTCAAAGCTGTCAGTCTCAATTATCCCCTTCACCTTGTCAAGCACATCTTGGTCAAAGCCCTCCCAGTGCCACGACTGCAAGAAACCCCTGTGAACTAAAGGATGAGTGCCCAGCCAGAACAGGCCACGTTGAGGCGGGTGGGTGGTCCTCCAGGCTTTGATGTCCGCCCACACATTTGTTACACTATATGTGCCACGGAAGCACAACAAAATCGTGCCTGCTGCACTCCAGGCGATCATGCCATGCACATCCATCTCCCTGGCTGTCAGATACTCAAAATGTTTGAAGGAATACAAGGAAAGTCCTGTTTCAAGGTCCCAAGGAAATGTCCCCTGCTGGTTGCGGGGGTCATACTCATATATGTACTCACACCAGTACAGGAGCTTCACTGCTGTCTCAAAGCAAAACACAGGCTGGCTTTCTGCGCCACTCTCAAAGTCGTCCTCTGATTTCTCCTTGGCGCCCTTCTCCATCCAGAGAGGCGCAACGGGTAGAGCCCTCAAGGGCCTCTGGCACCCAGGCTGGACAGGAAGCACCAAGATGGTGTTCACCACCATGAGCAAGGCAAGGGCCAGCTGCATGGGCATGTAGCCCCCAACCGCAAGCACGTACGAGAGGCACGAATCAATCTGAACCAGTCCCAGCAGGGCGGTCGACAGCACTCCAAACAGTAGGATGATCCCCACCATCCGAAATGTCAACCTCAGGGATATGTTCTCCCACCTGCAGCACACCAGCAAAGCTTTTTTCTGCAAACAAACTTGACAGCAAGTCACAAGGTGGGCACTCCCCTTCTGAGCCAGAACAGAGCACCAGCGATTTATTACTGCAGGTGCAAGAATGGCATATCATTGTGGTCGTTCAGCAGTACTGCATAAAATGACAAGCAACACATTCCCTGCCCAGTCTCTGTTCACACCCCCAGGCATGCTGCCAGTTCATGCAACCTGTACCCCAGAGCAAACTTCGAAAACGACTGCGTTTGAAACGAAAGCAGGACAAATGAAAGTTCGAAAAGCCCATCGCGTTCGCCACCCGGCGATCGACGACAAAGCGCATCAATTTACCTGTAACGCACATAGCTCCGTTCTGCAAAGAGGACGAAGGCCCTCCTCATGAAGTACAGGAACATGGACAGGTAGCCAATGGACAGGGTGACCATGAGGTTGATCGACAGGGCGATGTCCTGCGGAACGGGGCAGAGGCTGGCAGCAGAGGCGCACATCACGGGCGTCCGCATGGAGATGGTGCCGACCAGAACCGCGGAATACACCACCCGGAAGAGACGCTTCATCTCGCCGTCCGACAGGACCTCCATCTGCGGTATGGCCGCCTCCGCGGGGCGGGAAACGCTCCAGGGGGGTTCACCGCCCGCCTCGGTCGCTGGCCTGCCGTGCGCATTGGGGATTTCGTGGTCGATGTGTGCGTCACGGGGAGGGGGGCCCGCGGACGGCCCCGCAGGCACGCCCTCCCCGGCCATGGCTCGACAAAGGCAGGTCCGCCACGGGGCCCAGTCTCTGGGTGTGCTTCATTATGTACAAGCTCGGTTCCGTGACCGTAATTTCCTCGCAACATACACAGTGAGGGTCCCTATATAGCGCCCCCATGACCAAATGACCGCCATGACGCCATGACATGGCCAAAAAGGGGCCTGTTGCACTGACGAAGGCAGGCAGGGTCGAGGGGAGGCGATCCCTGAATGGGAATTGTACGCTCGAGTCCACGGCAACGGTTTACAGCCGAGGCAAAAGGACAACAAGCGTTCTGTCCTTTATACTCCGTCCGTTCATCAACATCCTTAATGCAATTCCTAATGCTTCATCATCTTTTCATGCACTCAGTTGTTAATGACACTCAATCAGTTCTACCAGTAACAGCACCATTCTCGAAAATGGGGAGAAAACGAGAACGATGATCGAAGATGAGATGCAGATGGAAATACTTGAAACGGCACTGCCACATCGACAGGAGATGACGGTCATTTAACGCATTTGCAGCAGTAGTACTCTGCGTGCTCGACCACACAGTCAGCGTAAAAGGTTTCACAGTAGTCCCATGTAGTAGGCTGAGCTCGAGATCTAGAAACAGGCAGCAGTACACCTCCCACCGTGCCCAAGATACAACCGCATCACATTCCAAGGCATCCTGAAGGCAACCTAACTCACAACGCAACAACAGGTCAGGAGGACTTGGACCTTAGTTGTGCAGGGAAAATGCTGATCCTCTGTCTTTCTGCCTGCCGGCTGTCCCTCAAAGTGTTGACAGTGACGCCAGGGGGCAGCACAACAGCTGGGTCTCTCCCTTCGTCCCCCTGATGAATGTGTCGGCCGCCCAACTTCCATGGATGAATGTGTGGATGCCCATATGCACGTTGGCCATTGTTTGTCGTGAACATTTCCTTGAAAATTGTCTGAGGTGAAGTTGTTTTCTTTACATTTGCACGTTGACATTTTGCTCTCTCGTTCTCAATTCCGAAATATTAGATTGAATTTACAGAGCCAGTGCCACCCCATTATGACAAAGGCGTGTGGCCCTTGTACATGGAAGCAAGAACGTGGAAATCAACTTTTTTTTGGGGGGGGTCATAATGCCAACAACGTTTTCAACACATGTCGTGGGGGATGAATGTATTACACTGTTTCACTTGTCATCTTGAGCAAATGCACCAGTATGTGCCTTTTCGGTTACACCAAAAAATGCACACATTGGTGCATTTGCTCAAGACAAAAGAAACAATATTGCAGGGTCTCTGTATTACATGTTCTCTGTGGGTGGGCTTGGTCCGTATCGGGAACAGCTCTGGAACAGTATCGGTAATGGCGTCCTGTTAGATGCGGCCGGCGGAGCCCGGCCTGCCGTATCTCTGCATCTAGCGATACGGTCTTGCCGGGCCGGTGGCCTGTGCTCCTGTCGCCGGCAACTGAGGCAAGTCTTTGTGCCCCAGCCGCCCAACCAAGAGTGGTCTGTCAACCCGGCCCGCACGGCGACAGCGCATTCACGGCGATGCGCTCCGCCAGTCGCGTTATCGATTTGACTTTGATGGGATTGGCGTTCCCCCATCGGGAGTTGGCGTCCCAGACACACACGAAGGCGCAGCATGGGACGGCGATCGTGGCCCAAGTCAGCCCTTTGTGAGCAAAGCGTGGAGACCAACGCTGTTGAGCTCTGGTGCCACAAAATGGGCTCAACGTCGAAGGTCTGGGAGAGATCGCGATCTTTTCCCTGCCCATCGGCAGGGAAGGTGTTTGGACATGCGCCAGCTTCGATGTTACAGAAACATGCAACGTGAAAGAAACTGTGCCCCACGGGGAAAGATCTGCACGCGAGCAGCGTGGCAAGCTCACAGAGGGTCCTACGTGCCCAGCTGCACGCTTTCTGTGAGCTGGGTGGCTTAGAGGTGATGGCTCAAGCCTTTGCCCTGGTGAGGCGGGCCGCCAGTCACTGCTGGCATGGAAAGCCGCGTAGTTGACAAGGAAACAGCGAAGCTTTGTGGACAGCCAGGCCGGTCTCTTGGGCGCCTATTCCGCTTGTGGTCTCCTATTCTGCACGCAAGCTCCAAAGCTTTGCGGCGGACGGGTTGTGTGGGAGTGATTGGCGCGTGTTTCTGTCGATCGGCAAAGATCCCTGTCAAGACCTTACAAAGCAATCCTGGAAGGTATGCGGAATGCGCGTGGCCTGGCTGGCGAGGGTCGATAGCTCGCCTTTTATGACGTCGGGCCCCCTGTTGTTGTCATGGACGCCGTGTCCTCGGTCTTAGAGGCCAAGGTAGGCCGCCATCGCCGCCCAGTGCTGCATCGTGCAAGGACGTTGAAGACGCAATCTTGCGCGGATGGTTCCGGCGATGTGCGATAGTCAAGGAGCCTGTGTTTGCTCGTTGCTGTGACGGCGACTGCGCTGCGCGGGTTGGCGGAGCGCCTGGCCTCAGCGACTCAGGTGCAGGCAGCACAGGCGGTTGGTATCGCTGGATGCAGAGATACGGCAGGCTGCGCTCCGCAGGCCGCATTGAACGGGACTCCTCGGAATGTGGTTTACGTGTGACGCTTGCCAATCAAAACCCTCGGCGAGCGAGTCATTGCACCATGGCGACCTTGAAACGAGCGTCGAGGCGACGGAAGCGCGAGGCTGCGAGCGCGGGGAATGGAAATTCCCGGTGGTTCCGCCAGGTCCAGAGATGGCCACGCGCGCAGCACGATGGACGGGTCCAATGCCGCCAGTCAGTGCGATGCGGGCGGGGAAGCAATCCCCCTGATTGAGATCATGTCCGACAAACACATGAAGCTGCTGTTCTGCGTGCTGTACACGGTGCTGGCGGCGATAGCCGTCCTGTTCTTCACCCTGATGGGGATGAAGGTGTCCGCGAGGTTCGACAGCGTGGAGGACGCCAAGGCGGTGGCGATCGTTGGCTGGGTGTTGGCGTCGTTCAGCGCGCTGCTGCTGACGGGCTGCCTGGCCGTGTTCCTGTGGCGCCTGTGGGCCGCCAGGAGGGTGGGCCTGCGGTGGGCCCCAAGGAGGTGGCGGTGGACTGTCATCTTCATGATCCAGTGCCTGTCCATCTACGCCAGCAACTGGTTCATCGTCATCCCCAACATAGGCGAGGTGTGGGACGTGCGCTTCACGGACAAAGTCATTCTGTACCCTTCCTTCGGCAGCGCGACGGCGGACAACACGTTCCTCGCCATGGCTGTTATCCACGCTCGATCTTTCAATTTGATGGAGGACAGGCGTGGGAATCTGCTGGGCCCCCGAGCCGATTCCTTGTGGCTTGACGCTCCGTGGCGGAGGCACTGGTTCATTGGGCTGTACTGGTGTCTTACCCAGAGCGCCATGGGTTGGTTTGTGACGTTGCTGCAAGACGATGGCTTGCTGGAAAGGAGTGTACACTCGTGCAAGCCGCCGGCGGAGTTCCTGCCGCCTATCTCCCTCATGCTTATCCTTCAGGCTGGCTATGCCTTGATGTTTCTTTACTTCATGAGAAGGGCATTCGCACTATTCTCAAAGCGGAGCTATATCCAGTTCAGATGGGAAAACATTTTCTTAAGGTTCACTTTCAGGATGGTGGGGGTTGTTCTGCTTTTTGCGGTGGTTTTGAATTCACTCCTGTGGTTCACGAGAGTGGAGTCATGCCTGAGCAACGTGTTGGCATCATTCGGATTTCCTCCCTATCAGCTTTCGCTTTCTCTGCTGGCGACTATGAACATCATCTTGGCTCTGCCTATTAATCTTGAGCACAAGCGACAGCTCAATACCCCTGCTTGTTCTCCACTCTGGATGGAAAAGGGTGTCGATGGACCCAGAGAAGGCAAAGTGGGGAACAGCAACAAATTCCAGCCTATCTTCTGCTATGAAACGGCAGTGAAGCTTCTCTATTGGTGTGAGTATGTATATGAGTACAATTCGAAGACTGGACAAGCCGCATCTCCCAGGGATCTTGAGACAGGGCTGTCCCTGTATGGGCTTACGTGTTTTGAGTATATGGAAACTGTTGAGATGGATGTCCATGCAATGGTGGCATGGAATGAGGAGGGAACAATACTGTTGTGCTTTCGTGGGACATATAGCAGGGCAAATGTGTTGGCAGACATCCAGCTTTGGAGGACAGTGCATCCACCAAAGCGTGGCCACTTCTGGTTGGGCACCCGTCCACTTGTCCACAAGGGGTTCTTGGAGTCATGGAAAGACGAAGGAATTTATGAGCGAGTGCTTGGCAAGGTAAGGGAGATAATGGACAGCATGGCTGTTGATAGGCTGAAAATATTGGTGAGTGGGCATTCACTCGGTGGTGCCATCGCGGTATTGGCTGCCCACGACATTGCCAGACATTTTCACACTGCTCCTGAGCAGGTATCTTGCTACACTTTTGGTTCTCCAAGGGTGGGTAACAGTGCATTTGCAGCTGAGCACAACAGGGTCGTTCCGGACACCTGGCATATCATAAATGATCTTGACCCTGTCCCCAGGATGGCAAAGTTTGGGGCACTATACGAACGAACGGGCAGGAGAGTGTTGGTCAATGACCATGGGGACATGATTGTGACACCCATGTTTCTGGAGTACAAGTTGGCATCCGCATTTATGGGGAAAAGGAAACTTGTTGACCACAGGCTATCAAGCTACAGAAAATCCCTGCTGGGCATTGCCGCTGCACAATTTCACATGTACAAGGGCTTTCCAGGAGGATATGAAGCTCTGAAAGAGCTGTGGGGCAAAGGTCAAATTGCCAAAGTGCTGTGGGCTGGTGGAAAATCAGTGGACAACCTGGCGGCACTGGCCAGCCAGAAATGGGGCCGGGCGTTGCGCGTCCTTGAAGATGAAGAATGACAAAACGTTGAGGTTTCTTGATGCCGAATAGAGAATGTTTTCAGTGTGTTGCACTCCATTGGCCCTGCCTCCGCATGCTATTTCCTCTACCTTTATGACATAGTCATGCATTCCTAAAAATGGACATTCAGGATAGGGAGTAGTTGTCAACAGAGAAGCAATGCATATCAGGATAACGCAACATCAGCTTAGCAGGAGGCAGCAGGCAAGTGCTTATCTTGGTTAATGTAGGGGGTGATCTATGTTGCTTTATATGTGCAGCTACCACCAGCACTTCCGTCTGGCACCGCTGAATGGTGACCACTATGAATGTTACGTCATCTTTGGGTGGGGTCGCCAGAGGTGTGTCGCGAGTTTTGCAAGTTGAAGATGTGCGTGTGCTGACAGTTTTGCAAGGCGTTGCCCCCCATGACGTGTGCTTGGGGATGCAAATGGTCGAGCGCGTACAATGTTTGGGCCTCCGACCATGACCATTGGCCATGTTCACAATTGCGTTTCCTAGAATGGCTACAACTGCCTTCCATGATTGAAATTGAGCTCAGATTTCAAAATGTGGAATGTGACGCCGTACAGCACGATGCAGAAAGGGAGCTTGTGGCTCTGGTAAGCGGTCCACCAGCCATGAACAGGAGAGCCGGCGATTTTGGAAGCTGTGCGGCGTGACAGGTGTCCAAGCGTTTGTGTGCCGAGGTTGTAAAGCACATGTGCCTTGCATCTGTAAACGATGGCTGCAACTGCCAAATGGCACATGCCAGGGAGGTGGGGGGCCCTCGGCATTTCGCCCTCGCCAGAGCTCACGCTTTCATTCTTAACTCACATCACATCACCAGTTAACTATCTCCAGCAGATTTAGCACAATTTGTGCATGTTACTTCCAGTGTTCGGGCCGCCAATTTTGCATACATCTATATGGAATGGTGATATAAGCCAACCGCATAGACTGGCGCTTCGTGAGGTCAAGGAACCAGTCTGAATGACACATTCAACCCAAAGATTGCTGACACGGCACAGCCCTCCTCCAAGATGCAAAATCAGAAAATGTCAAGAAAATAAGTTGTTCTCCTCACTGCCTCTGAGCCTGGCCGCCTCTTAAAGTACCAGCACTTATCCCAGGGGACAGCCAGCAGTTGGGGCCTCTACCTTCGCCGCTGTGATGAGTGTGTCGGCTGCCCAACCTCCATAGATACCGCGATGAATATGGGAAAGCCGATGTGCACGTTGGCCATGGATATTTCCCAGACATTGTCCGAGTTGAAGGTGTTGTTTTACATTCTTTCCATACGGCAGCTATGGCACAAATGTCTATACCATACGTTGGCTGGGCTGTTGGTATCTGTTTGGCAGGGTATTCTGAGTCGCCAGGACCGGCTGCGCACCCAAATCGACGCGCCATTCACTTTCCTCAATTCAGTATTTCCCACAGCTACCTTGGCGTGTCCTGTTTGGGCAATTTGCATATCTGCTGCGCCACTTCACACCTTCGACACCCTGAGCATGTCCGGTAACAACACAATACTCCCAAAAGACAAGCTATGTTTCCCTTGGCACCTGCTGATGCTGAACGCATCCTACTGGACGCTCAGCAGTTCTCTTGGTACATGCCATCGTCCTGTGGCTACAACTGGTGGTTTTAGGGGTTGTGCTCAGCAAACCCCAGAAATGCAAGCCAACGTTCAATGGTCGAAACTCCTGTCACTCTGCGTAAAGGTTAGAGAGGAGACGGAGTGCGATCCAAAAAACGGATTCTACAAATGATGGGCAGGGTTTTCATGCTTTTGAATATCATTTCTTCAGTATATCTCACCTGTTACTCAGTATGCCATGTATTTATTGGGGAAGTCACTGCTTTAACCGATCAGTGCATGTGCATGTGACTCAGAACCTCGTGCTGTGGTTGGCCTCCATGTAAGGGACACCAGGTTGGCGGCGGGTCCCCTTGAGCACCCCGTGGGTAGGAAGAAACGCACAAAGAGAGAATCCACGGCATTGGCAATGCAGACTGCACTTGCAGCGCCACTGCTGCTGCCTGACGGTTGCGCTACAAGCTAGTGGATAAAAGGGTGGCTGTCGAAGGTCTTCAGTTTAGGACAAATTCCATGCACAACTTTGTGATTGAATGGCTTCTTTTGTACTAGAATAATGGCCATATCTCAAAATTTGGTTGCTTTAATTGTTTTCAAGTTTCCGAAAACGGGCTCATCTGCAATGGGGCATACTGGCGCAAAGTATCCCATGATCGTCGATTTGCTTGTTGCGGTCTGCACACGGCAGGATCGTACCACCAATGCTGCCGGATTATCCGAATCGTTTATCCGCTTGGAGTTCATCAGCAATGACACACCGTTTGCCACAGTTTAAGGCGCCAACTTCATTAACCCCAATTCCGTTGGTATCAACAATCTCCAACACTACAAGGCCAGGGTAAGCGTCTTACCCAAGGTTGTTGGACACACGTACATGCGCAAATTTTTGGGATGTTTTTCATCAAATGACAGCACATATAAGCAAGGATTCCATCGAATTGTGCCAAAGTTTTTCACAAGCATATGTGGTACTGTATTCCTGTAGTAGAGGACCACAATAAAACTCCTGTGTTTTGATCAACACACGCATTAACGCACGCAACAGGTCGTCACCTGTTGCACGCCATATTCACACTTGCAGGGTCCATTTGTAGTACAGACCTGGCAAGAAAATTTTGAAGCATCTCCCCCCTCCCAGGCTTGGTTTTTACGTTTACGTTTACGTTTTTACTTTTACGTTTTTACGCGCAAAAACGTAAATTTGCAGAGGGGCCTATTTTTACGGCTATTTTTACGTTTTTACGGCTCCCTTGGACGCCCAGATTACATGATGAAAGTTGCGTACAATGATCAGTCCTCCGC
>CAJHUC010001427.1:0-47679 GCA_905146915.1 Ostreobium quekettii | reverse complement strand
GTATACCCACTTCGCAACTCCGATTCTGGACACTTCTAAGAGTGCTAGTTACTTTGCAGCAACAAAAGGCCCCTTTCATCAATTGGTCACTCCTCCATTCAGATCAATTTATCCCCATTGCATTTCAAATACGATACGAGTAATATAGCCATCCCGGCAGTCGTTGGTTATATCAAACAAATGCAACACATTATACGCATAATCACATGCACGTTGTCAGTTATCACGATTTCTTTTTTCTGGAAATGAACATACCTGTGAACACCCGCACATTATGCATCCAAAAACATATTTCTAAATGTCTAAATCTTCCTGGTATTACATCCTAAGAAATAACGCTAGAGATTTCTGACATTCAGCCAGACACTCATCAGCAGTAATTCTTGGTTTTGAATTCATTTTTCCATTGCGTTTCTTTTCCATTTGAATATCGAACCATTTATCTATTCATCCTGCTCAGTTTGTATGATGTTATCGCATTCTTAGTTTCTTCCGTTTTCCCTCGCCAGCGTATTTTCTGACTGCCGCCGGCGTTGGCGATGCCCTAAGGGGTGTCTGCGATCAGCCTCGTGCTTGACCTAGCTTTGCTTCCATGGCAGGGGCGATAGAGTTGAAGAGCAGCATCAGTGCAATATTTCGCTATATGTCGTTCGGAAAAGGTGTCATATACTGGATATTCACTGGGCATAACCACATCCCTGGGTTTGTGTATTTGGGATGTGGTGCCCATATGATATGCACATCATATTCTATATCCAGAACATGCTACTCCCCCTCCCTTTCCAATGCATACAACATTCCATATCCAATGTTCCATACCCAATTCCACAACGAGGGTACGGGAAGTCTTACTGACGACCGCAGTGCAATATCAAGTTTTGCCGAGCTGCCGACAAGCAACAGCATAATCGGCAGTGGCAGCCAGTCTCTAGACACGAGCTAGGTCTCTATCCCCAGCGACGCCACCGATGCTGAGAGGGCTGCCGCTTCCTGCGCCATTGAGCCTTGGTAACCAAGCTCCTGTGGCTCTCCCAAATAGCGTCGCCTCAAGGCCGAGGCTCTCGAATCAACACTCATTCAACGGCATATACCCTCTCAGACACCGCAAACGTCGCCTGGCCTGCAGCCAGCCCGTCCCAGCAGCTCTGTTCTGCAGCCTTCGTCACGGAAAATGCCGGCGGGCCCTCTCTGTGGCGCCGCCGTGGCGTAGGGCTCCTCAATGTTCCCCGCCGTTTGCCATCAGCATCTCTCCTCAATCGACTGCCGCCGGATACGAAGGGTATCGGACATTTGTGGGGAAAAGAAGAGCCCAGAGTGCCCGCCACCTCTCCCGGAGCTCTCAGGCCCTCTACACGTCTGCATACATGTATTTGTATATACAAGTGACTAGTAATTCGGTTGAGCTTATTGACTTCAGGGTTGAGCGGAGGGCTCGCTACCAAGTGAATGGAAGGTAAATGCTTAACCTTGTAGGTGTCACTCGGAAGTACTTCTTGGGTGAGTTGTGAGCGTGAAAGCGAGGGCGCAATGGAAATGACGCTGGTTGCCAGTGCGCGTTGGCAAGTTCGTGGGGAAGATGAGGAAGCGAGGAAGACCTTTGGCCATTATCTGTCGGTTGATTATTCGATCACCTGGCGCTTCATGAAGAACTTGATCCAATCTTTCAACATGAGACTTTCTTCAATATCTATGTGCTGCAACTTTACTGCCTGTACCAATATGTATAGTATAACTGAAGCTATATAAGCTATGAGTGTGTGGCGCGATGCGAGCAAGTTAATAGCGCTCTTTCCTTGCATCCGCTGTGGAAAAAGATGCATTCCTACCCCTCTGGAACCGCTCCAGCGGTGGGTCCCCTTGCTGCCGGCAAGCCTCCCTATTAGAAAGCAATATTTGGCCGATGCCAACTGCGATGCCATTTGACATTAGCCGCTCCCACAATGTCTACTTTGATGCCATCGCAGTCACTGCTGTGGCGTCACTTAGTGTCAAATGGAATCGAAGTTGGAATCGCAGAAACGGTTCTTTTCCTGCGCTTCGATCCACGTGCCTCGCAACTGGTGCCCAAATCGCAAACATCGATTCGAGCACAATATTGAGAGAACAACGCCAAGCCATTGATCAGCAGTTTAGAGTGCATGAGAAATTGGACTCAACAGTCTGACCGCTGGTGAGTACTATTATTGCGTCCGTTTGGCTTGAGCTGTGTGCAGGCTGTTGTCGAGCACCGCAGTTGCCACTTTCGACAGGCCGAAGGGCTGTCACACTTTTACTGAATTGTTTCCCTGGTGACAAGGGGACGCGGCACAAGAAAGTACTGTAAGTATTAAGCAACTTGCGCCGCTATTCCCACAAAGCATTAGGCGACTGCAACCAACACGCTGGCTTGGCAGTGACCGAGTCACACCGGCAGAAAACAACAAATTTCAGGCCACTGCGAACTGCGCTGAAACTGTTCTGGTTGCTGGAAATCGTTTCTTAACAGCGAAAGCTATGTTAGTTTGGGACCAAATCGCGTAATATCAACTGTGTGCTTGGTGTCATTTCTTCCAGTGTCAGCAGTCCACGCTGCTTGACGCCAGCCACACGCTCAGCCAAGGTGGATGCCAGGCACAGCTCAGTGGACACCCCGCCTGAATGGGTGCCATGCCAGCCAATCCGCGGAGCACGGTTCCGCGTGGCTTCACAGCTCGCCTGGCTGGATCATCTCGCACTTCAGCCAGCGCACCCACCCACGTGCCGCGCCAGTACTTTACCAAATTCAACCACCTCCCATTGTGATTACGCAACCGCCCCAACCGCTGCCGCAGCACCAGCGGCGGCCAAGCTCAAAGGGTTGAGTAACAAGGGCGCACTCCATTTGGGCACAAATGAGTCAGTGCGCCTTGCCGCCACGTACGTGCCTATGCTTTGCGCACGTCGGTGGACAGCAGGTTCTACGGGCGCGCCGTTGGGCCCCGCGGCCCGAACTCATTCACAGACTGCCGGGTAGCTGCGGGCGGCGTCCTGGCGGCCGTACGTTGTCTGTGTCAACGGCTGGTTCTGGATTTCGCGAACGAGGCCAACAGCAGCCCGGGGGTGCCGGGAGGGCCCAATTCGAGGCCCGGCAAGGGGGCCGCAACCTCGGCGGGTGGGCGGGAGCTTCCGCGGCGGCGGAGAGAGGATCGCGGATCGAGTGCCCGGCCGTGGGCGGCGATCGAGGGCGGGGAGGGCTGGAGGCCGAGGGTGGGCAGGCAGCAGGTGTGGGCGCAGATGGAAGGGCCACCCACCAGCCCACAGCACAGCAGCACAGAAGCCTCCAGGCCGGATATCTCCAAAGCCGGATCCACCGTGCAGCCAGGTAACCAGTCAATAAAATGCTAGGGAAGGGGCAGAGAACTATCAGGCCAATGGTAGAAAAAGGGGCTCAATCTGGATAGAGTGGGAGCAGAGATAAAGGGAGAGGGAAGAATAGTTGACCAGAGGCACAACTGGGCCAACACTGGCGGGGAAGGTGAGGGGATGAACGATGGGGGCGGTCGGTTGAGGACAGAGCAAAGCGATGAATCTACTAGGGGATCGCACTCCGGTCAGGGTGTAGGAGTGTCCCAGCGGACGATCAGCGTGGACTAGCCACTCGGGCAAGGCAGGCAGAAGAGCGCAGAGGCTGAGGCTGAAACGCGATTCGTCTGCTTAGATGAGCAACGCGATGCGAGTTCAGACCAAAGTTCCTGGCTTTCGCAGGCAGGGCGAATATCCTCACGCCCTGGCGCGCTGCGCCGGGGCGAAGGACGGGGGCGGGCTGCACCGGGGCAGGAGAGGGCCTGCTGGCGTGGCGCCTTCTTTCAGGTGCTGTTCCCAGTAGGCCTCTCTGCATTTTGACGCCCCTTTCAGCGGGATGCGGGGGATAGGGGGCCGCGGCGCCGTCATGGAGAGGAGTCGGCCGGAGGGCCCTTCGATGCAAGTAGGTGCTTTGGTGGCGCGTGGCGTCGCCGGCCGGCCTTCAAAGATGATTGCCCGCCAGAGCCTGCAGGGCCAGCCGTTGGTGGATCGCGAATGGAGAACGGATGCTCTATATTGCCAGGCTTGTCAAATGGGCAGGGGCTGGCCCATTTTACACACATGCGCTCTTGTTTGGGCTGTGCCGAATTTTGCTGAATGACCGTGCGCCACCGGCACATTGCATGCCAAGATTGCGCCACATTCTGGCCGCAGGGCCGCATCGTTTCCGAATTGTGTTGCTGAGGCATCTTGTATCGCATTGAAGGGTGAAATTCGTATTGTAAAAGAAAATGGTACGATCCAAATCTGAATCGACAGAGAAACGGCGGTGCATCCACGGAAACAGCACGGCCTTCAATCCAGCGTCGCGACGCACACCAAGCTTGCGTTGAAGCTGCCAGCTAATCTGTAGTTTTGGTGTGGGGTGGGGTAGGCTGACTATGTATAGTACAACGAGCTTGCGAATTTCCGCAAAAACGCTGTGGACTAATGGAGCCTCTTTCGCTCTCGCCCAGCAATTTGCATTGCAGATTCAGGTTAACGGCTTGCAGACTGCGGGGAGTGCTAAAAGGGGAATGGGCGCTATTGGAAATGGCCAAAACATCCATAATTTGGCAGTTGCCATGTCGATGATGATGCTGTACATTTATGTTCGGTGTAGATTTTGTCGATTGATTCGAACAATGGAAGGAAACGGATATTGTGGTAACAAACATGGGTAGAGAAACAACACTGAATGAGCAGCTTATGGCTGAGCAAGCAGCATGATGTTTAACAAAAGGAACGCGCAACTTCAACACTTACTGATTCTTATCGCACTTGTGGTCATTGATTTTGATTTGATGCTCACATACTCACATTGTTTACGCTTCAACACGGCGCTGCGGCAAAGAATGGGCTTCGTGGTCATGTTTGGACGGCTAGGAAGAGCATCAGAAAGCACCAAGCGTGTAAACGGGAACCCCCCATCGCGTTTTCTTTCTGTCAGGACTACCCTGGGGGAAGGGGGGGGGAGATAGAAAGACTGCTTATCATTGTAGTGCTTTTGCGGGAGCAATCATCAATTGAACAAGCGAACACCATGGCCGAAATGAAACGCTGAGAGCAACATACAAGGCTGCAATCTTGACACGATCAAGGGGATTGATTGTGCCCAGCACAAGTACCAGCCTATTGACCTCACTGTTCACCAGAAAGACACCCTCATAAAATCATGTCATCAACGCAGCACTTGGACAGCACCTGCAATTTCACATCTTCGCAATGCGTCTAATCTGTGTGCATGTCAGTCTCGCAGGCCATGTCGACATGGGCGTACATTCCGGCGGAGCTGCTATATCGAATATTGGCCCACTTCGTCGGGGCGCCGGGCCAGCATGCAATTCTGGCCGCCTGCCGCTTGGTGAACTGCCATTGGAGCTTGTGGGCGACGGGATCCACAACTTCCCTGGCGCCCCGCGGTGTCCCCCTCTCCTTCGTCGTCTCCGAGCTGCCCCGCATCTTCTCAAACATCGCCAGCCTCAAGCTGGGAGCCGTTTCGAGTCTGAAGGGGCCTAGCCTGCACGCCCTGAGCGGCGTGACAGCCCTTACCGCGCTGGACCTTTCGAAGTGTTCCTTGGGGCCCTCCACAGAGTGGGGTCCATCCCTTGGGGCCCTCACCAGGCTGCTGCGCCTGGACTTGAGAGGCTGCCAGCTGTCGGACGAAGGGCTGGCGGCCATGGGCCCCCTGGTCGGGTTGACCTTCTTGAGCCTGCGGGAGTGCCGGGGGGTGGGGGACAAGGGGCTCAGGGCAGTGGCGGGCCTCTCCGCACTGCAGCATCTCGACCTGCGGGGGTGGCCACGGCTGTCAGCCAACAGGTAAAGCCCATGGAGGGATTGTGTTCGCATCGGGCAGGTCGATAATTGCGACAGCAACATGCTACTGCGGTATTTGAAGCAGTACGCCCTGCAATGTGGTAGTGGCCGTAACGGTAGCAGCGGCGGCGGTGTGAATAACTGGAAAGTTCGAAATTTTTCATCTAAAGGACTTCTTTCAAACTTAAAATGTCAATCAAATAAACAGTTTCGATCCGTGTAAAAACCGTGTAAAATCGTGCCAAAACGTGTCAAAATCACATACACCCATTTAATCGTTACTACACGGTTTAGTTCAAAATTTAGACGATAAATGCATGATCGTTACACGATTTTTTGAGACGGCTTATGCGGTACGTGATTTTCAAGACCGTGAATTCTGGCCTGTTTTCCTAGTGTTTTTGGGAACTAGGAGCAGCGGGGTCGCCAAACATGTCCAGCGGCAGGTGGGTTTCCGGCGGCAATGGAGATGCACAGACGATGCTGCTTGTGGCGGCGATAGTTGCCACCATTATAATGCCAACGAAATGATATTAGTACGGCTGAAATAGTTGCCTTTTGAATGGGCATCATAATCAAACAATGAATATTATCAAAAACGGAGAATAGTCTAACCACCAAGCCTTGAGCATGATTTAACAAAAGCCCAAAATGAAGCATTGACAGGTCGTCATTGCGAATGCAACGTTTTTTGGCTCGAAAAACGCATTATACGCCGCTTGTGGTGTAAATTTTAAATCTGCATTAGGGCCCCTGGGACACATATCAAGTGTGAAGCCAGGGCGATCTAGTTGCTCCCAAATTCAATTAATACTGTGGAAGAAAAACGATCATCAGTAGTAAGCACGAGTGCTCCAGACTTGCCACACTAAAAAGTTATGCATAAGATCCACAATCGCCATAAAATGGAAATATAATTCCTTTGACTTACTCGAAGAATAGCCTCGGGCTTCCAATTTCCAGCTGGCATGCACGCATCTCACACGCACACACATCTGCATGTTTGCAGTACAAATATAAAAGTAGAGTTGCCTGCTGACATATATTATGCGAAGGCAGACCGAGGTTGTGCGAAATGTGCATTTTCTCACGTGCCATACATGTTAGGTGGTGGAGGAAGGGCGTGGGCGACACGGGTGTTGCTGCCCTCGGCGGCCTGCGGGACATCCGCCACCTTGACCTGTTCGGGTGCAGCAGCGTGACGGACACCGGCATCCGGGACCTGGGGACCGCAGCGACGCTGGAGGAGCTCATCGTTCAGAGGTGGGGCGTTGTCGCTTGGCTTTAAATTGAAATGGGAATTTAGTAAAACATGATTTGCCACCAAATGGGCGCCGGGTGCGCTGGGGACGCTGAGCAAGTCGACAGTGCAACGGCGCAGCTTATCAAATTTTGAATTGTTTAGATTCAATAAACTTGTTCTAAATTGACAAGATAGATACCTTGTCAACTTGGTGCTAACAGAGGTATAGCTTTCCCTTTCAAAGAGTATTTTCCGACCGCCAACAAGTATACACGGACGTCGAAAACGGATACTCAGGAATTTTGGTCGAAACGACTTTGATTGGCTAGGCTGAGAACTATACGTACAGCTCTCAAGCGCAGCCAACAGAGCCGCTATTCTAACGATGTGTCAAGAGAAACTAAAACTAGGTGTTGCCGACCTTTCTCGGTGCATTGGAGGGGCGCGGCGTGATTGTCGTCCCCTTTGATAGAGGCAGGTCGAGCTGAGCGGTCGCTAAGAGAGAGGTATGCGTTGATAGTTTTGTATGCACCGAAGGTGTGACTTGAAACCAGAAGGCATCTCCAGGGAAAATGTCGCATTTCGTAGCAGAATGTGGAGGGGTCGACAAGAACCGCGTGGAGGCTGTAGCCAAAGGCCGAAAAACAGTCGATCAGTCCAGGGCCACCGATCCAGCAGACGGATCAGGGTATGGAAGGCTTTGCATGCTGATGCCAATCAATATATCCTAGTTTGAGACCAACAGGGTCAATCTATAGTAAAAAGAATTTCGGAAACATGTTTTAGCGTAGCGGGAGATGGTGGACAGCTTCCGCAAAGAGCATGAATGTTGGGATGGCGAGCTCTTGATATGTTGTGGTAGCTGCTATCTGCTATCTGCAAAAGACTTCTTTAGGAATATGTGGTACATGGAACGTATTGGGACAAGGCGAATGCAAGAGGGAGGAGAGTTGAGGGCCTTGGCGGAAGTGAACAGGTCGTTGTTGATAACGCTTAACGTTTGTGCTGTGTGGTGATGGCTAATGTACTCAGGACCCGTATCAGCTTAAAATCAACCGAGAAACACAATTCTGGTGATGCATTGTCTTATTGAGTCGTTGTCTGAAAGTCGCATAAAGAATTAGAAATCAAACAATAGTTTGTGGTGAAGTTAGTGTACAGAAACCAATGTCATCTCTGTTTGGGCAGTCGCATTTGCATCAATGTCATTTTCTCTAAGATTTGAGCCAAAGCGTTGTCTGTGAGTCTACTAAATTCATTCAATGTTACTTATTAAAAAATGCAGAGTACATAGTGGTGTTTTGAATGCACTCGACACGGGTCGAAAATTTCATAAAATCCATGGTCTTGCCGAAATCGCCAAAATCGTGTGCCATAGTGGAGCACCCTCCAGCAGCCCCCGGAGTTCGATGAGGGTGGAGATGCGAACGCCACCAAAAATAATGTGGCGATGGTCACCTTGAAGCAGCAGGCAGCTGAGGGGCGGGCAGTACCGTGCAATAGGACGACGGCGCCAGTGGGTTGCGCTAATGGCCGATTCCTGTCAAAAGGACGGTGCATTTGGACGCGTGCATCAAGGAATGAATGAAGGAATTGGATGGTGGAAGAGATGTCTTTGTGGGTCTTTTGGATTCCAAAATATTACGTCACATCACATTTCAGCGTCCAGGTGCCTCCCCCGTCCTATCACAAGATATGTGAGCCTGGTGCCACCCAGGAAGATGGCGCAAATCGATGTAAAGCCCCCGAATTGTTCGAATCCAAAGGGAAATATGCTTGTTAGGTTTCTGGGACACATTCTGTCTGAATGTGGGGCTGTGTTGATACTTGACTTCGTTCTCGTGTTGTAAACTGATTCAAAATGCGACATTCATTTCCTGACAGAAGATGTAAATGGTGCTGGATAAATGCTTCAGATTAAAATATCTATAACAGGGCCTTGGCAGCGAATCTTGGGGCAGTGGTTGCTTACAATGACAGCAACAAAGACATATACGCAATGAGACTGGTTCCGGAGAGATTGTGTTGACCTATTCCCGTTATTGCGTCCTCAAAGTAGTAGAAATTCAAAGACTGAAAATTTCAAAGGCGAGTTACGTTGATGCCCACAAGCACCATATTTTGAAAGCAACGTGCTTGCACTAGTCCACAATCTACAGTGATGTGACTGTACACAAACATATCAACCATTGGCGCAGCGCTCATTCTGTTTGATTCTTTGGCCAGGCGCTTGAGGCTTATTACGATTGTTTGTTATTTTTGATTGCGGGCAGATTACAATGGAGTCTGGACTTCGGCAATGGACATGATACGTTGGCTCAATGTGGCCTTTTTGTGTGCGCCTTGTAGTGCCATGAATCTCCCAATGAGTCTCAATGAACATTAGCATGAAAATATGGCAGTCCAACCTCGTTACATTCGTTATGGCAACAACTTCAGAGACATGCTACTAGTATGAAGTATTATACTTGCACCAGCATCACTACAGGAAAGCGGGGCGTCTGCGCTGTTTCGAGCGGCTCAAACGCGTCCGAGCGCGTCTGATCGCTCTATTGGCGCTGCCCGAGGCGCTAAAAAACATCGTCTGCATCGTCCGCGCACTAAGCAGAAGCAAGCAACTGCGTCCGGAGCGTTCAAGGGCGCGGAATCTGGAAAAGAAGGAGGACGCTTTTTCCATCCGCGTGGTGTGCAGACGCAACGAACACTTTTTCTTTGCACTCGGACGCTCTGTGTGCGGACGCTTTTATCACACGCGGACTCTCTTTATCGTCCCAACGGGCACAGAAACCGTCCGGGCAGCACGCAGACGCTGTCCGGAGTGCGCGCGCACACCATTCGGGAAGCGTGCAGGTACTGTCTGCGGATTGGGTGGATTCAATGGCGGCCATTTTGATTCTTTTCTTTGGGGGCTTGCCAGTCGCGCCCCCACAGACACACATCACCACCACCACCTCGACCCGCGCTTTTCCATGCTGTGGCGCTGTCGTTGCGTGTGGGTGTGGGTTGATTTTGAAGGTGCGAGCGATCCCCTACGCAACTGTTTTTGGTGTGGGGGTGCAAGCGGCTCCCCACGCAGTTGGCTTTGTTTGGTAGTGTCGGCCGGCAATGCAAGAGTTAGGGTTTGCGATCCTCCATCTCTGGAGATTGCGGCACTTAGAAAGCCTGCGCACAAAGCAGACGATGGCAGCGCCAGAGCAGCCTGCCCGCACAGCCCACAGAAACGTCAGCTCTTCGCCATGCGGCTACTCCATTGCCGTCGGCCGCAGTTCCTGGGTGGTCTATGCACACATGTGTACACCGCACAGAAGCCGTGAGTTCTCCACCACACGTCTCCTCCACCCTCGGCAATTCCGGCGCCTCAGGAACCTGCAACGAAGCAAACAGCACCTGTCGATTCCGCATGCACCTCCTCGTCACTTGTTGGTGATCGAGGTGCCTGGGTGGCCAGCACACAAAGCACGCAAAAACCGCCAGCCCCTGGCAGGCTGTCCCGTCCATTGCCATGGAGAGTCCTCCAAGGAGCTGGCCTCCTCCACAAGGGTCATGTGATCAGCCGCATGGATCTTGTCACGCCGTCATCACCTCGGTGATTTTCCAACTCACGACGGGTGCGCGGTGTCTTGCTCTTGGCGACCCTCCCCTCCTGTTTCTGTTGGGCGTGGTCGGGTCCCGCCCAGCGTTTTGCAATGTCGCCCATCCCGGACGGGCCCCTGGCTCGCCACAAGGTGCGTTGGGGTAATTTGGTGGGAACAGTTATATGCACAGCGTGGCCACCTCTCAAGTGACACGCTGACGTCTGTGACGTATGCTGTTCAACTGTCCGAGTGCGCCCGCCCAGTGTGCGGACGTGTTCAAGCGGCCACTGAAAATGCTTCTGAGGCCTCGGAAGCTCTGGACGCGTCTGAGCACCTTCGGATGCTGTGGGAGTGTCCAGGGACGCGCGGAACCGTCCAAGGCCTCGGAAAACTTTTCTGCTCAGACACGTCTCCGCATTGCGCAGACCCGCTCGGGTGCGCTCGGAAACCGTGCGGACGCCCCCCTTTTATTGTATTGCATACACATAATATTCATGCGACTACTACATACTGACACTACATTACTGCGAGAGTAGCGTTTCTTCCGGCGCTTTGCTACAAGACGGAAATCACGAAGGCAATGGCTATTTCCGTCGCAAATGCCGAAGATTGCATGATCTGGGTGTGGGGCATTTTACGCGTTGTCGCCCAGGGATCGATTGGAAGATATGGAGGGATAACGGAGCTGATAATTGAGCCTCGGGTCGAGGTGTTTCACTGTTTGCAAGCGAAGCATTATCCGTGGACTTCACACAGCTAGCAAAGCGGAATTCCACTCGCGAGAACAATTCCATGTGCTGGCTGCTCAATCAACATTTTTGTTTTGAAACCAGTAAAACTCACAAGACTGCACTTTACTGCCCAAGCATTCGAAATCGGTAATTGGAGCATTATTCCAGAAGAAACCAGGTTGCTTAATTCCGAAACTTCTTCCGGCGTCTCCAGGTGCGACAAGATGAGCGACTTCGGCCTGGCTGGGCTGAGCAGCCTAAGCCGTCTGGCCACCCTGGACATGTCGCAGTGCCCCAAGGTGACACAATGGGGCCTCAAGGAGCTGTGCGTCTCGCTGCGGCGCTTGGACCTTTCGGACTGCGTGGCGGTCTCCAGCGCCTCCTTCCTGTCGGCCCTCACTCGCCTCGTCCATTTGGACATGTCCGGCTTGGCAAGCCTAGAAGACGACAGCCTGACAGCCTTGTCCTGCCTGCAGGACCTGAGAATCTTGTGCTTGGCCAGGTGCGAACAAAAAGCACGATTCCTGCGTTTCCAGACTGGTGGCCATGGAGTTGAAGAATGTCATTTCCCGTTGCAGGATTTTATGCTTTGTATCCTCAGGGTCCCCTTACCCTTCATAACCTTCTTGACGCCTTATTGGCGCGTATATCCGGAAACGATGGGCATCGTAAAAATCATGTTGTGACGTGCCATTGCTTGCACGCAACTGCGCGTCTTTCAAGAATGAAGAAATGCCACTCAAGCTCATTCAACGTGTAGTCACGTGTGCTCAGTGCGGCTCTGACAATGTGTTGTTACTGATGTCAATGCCATGTGAAGTGACTGAAATGTTTGAGCGTGGAATCTGAATTTCCATTTCGCAGAAGTGAGCCCTGTGACCTTGACCGCCTGTTGGGTTCATTTTTCAAGCATGCATATCACCTTTGCTACTTCCTCCGTCCGAAATTAATTGTCCTCTATTTGAGAGACAAAATTCGTTATAACGGACAGCTTCAATTCACCAGAAAACATCAGAATCGGAAAGATTGGATTGCAAAATCCTTAACTACCAATTTTTAAGAAAAAATAATTAGTCCCACCCCCTCTGGATGGCCCCCAAAATTGGCGGAAAATCGTCCAAAAAGTGTGCGTGCAGATTCCGCATCCGCCAGACAAGTACACGTTTCTGGGTCACCCCGTCCTTGGTGCGCTAAAGATAAGTCGTTGTCATCTTTGCAGTGAAAGGCGGTGTCCCTTACATGGAATAGCACTTGCTAAACACGCGCGAGCGTGTTTGGATCCCCATCGTGGAAGGCCATTATCACAATTTTGACGGTTTTTAAAATCTCGGCCATCGTCGATCTTTGACATGCGTACGTAAAGCAAGCGGACAAGGCTAGGTCCCAGGGCATTCAAGCTTGGGCTATGTGCCAGCTATTGTTCCAAGTTTATGCAGTAGACTTGTTTGGACAATGTGCCTCGATCGAGGCTTGAATCGTTGTTTTTGTGAGCAGCCTGGCCTGCACCACACAAACTGCCACGATCTGCCAATCCTTGCATGCAATCCACAATCTGTCGCATCCCAACAAGTGCGTTTCCCTTTGAGAGATATATTTTTATCTATCTAGCTAGTCTTCTCAAGCTCAAGCCCTTCAAGTGCCAAAAAATGGTCAATTCACTATTCCTATCCAGGAGGGTCACTGCCTAAGTGCCCCAAAATTGCCCCCTAATTATCCGCCGCTGAATGGGGTGAAGGCCACCACCTTCCTAAAGGTCTGCGAGGAATTTGGGAGGCCTCCTGCAGTATCCCTCTTAGTGGAGTTGGAGGTCCAAAAGTCGTGGTTCAGAAATTTGGACCTGATGGGCATCTCTGATTTGGCCAACCGAATTTGAATTGCAGCCGCAAGACACGGCGACTTCCACGATCAGAACTTTCAAGACGCATTTTCTGTTGCCCTTTTCCTTTTCCAGCACCTCCATGATCTTCTGTCAAAATGGCGAGGATAGTTTTGCCCAGGCGGCTCTGTAGCGCTGCCGCAAAGGCGTGCTCCTCAAAACAGCGAAAATGACCATTCCAGCATGGATGTTGAAAAACTGGTGGGTTTCTGGCTAGATGACCCTTGCTGCAAAGTGCTGCCAAATCCGCAATACTCAACGGACTGACTTGAAATTTTGACTGCATACTATCAAAACATAGGCGTAGTTTTTTTCAAGAAATTTGAATGAGAAATGAAGTTCCTATGATGGAGAAGTAAGGCACTAAAGTCATAGAGGACAATTAATTCCGGACGGAGGAAGTAAATTACAAGTAGGTGTTTTACCCGACATTTAATCTCAACGTCGTAATTATCCACAGTTACTGCACACTTGAAACAAGAATTATTATCACGATGCTTTTTACACATATGCAGTCCAGTGTGCTAATATGCATACATCAGCATGAAATTCAAATTACCTACAAATAACCTACTAGTGCTGTGGTTTGATGCAAACTACACTTTAGCTTGGCAGCTTCCCCAGATGAACAAATAAACAAAGTTTTCATGGATAGAAGCGGATGGTACTGCCGCACACAGATATGCGCGGTGTTGTGGCAAAGTACAAGAAGCAGGCTGAATACCACTGCCAGCCAAGCACTGGACACCCTTCTTGGATGACCCACGTGCTTCACACTAGGAAAAAATGGGCCAAATAACACGTGTTCAAACGTGTACAAAGTTTACGGGTTTGTGTTATTTTTGTGTTCTTAGCGTGTAAAACTATGATGAAATGTGTTTTATGTGTGTTTGCAAAAGTGTTATTTGGCCCTTTTTTTCCTAGTGTCATTTGTCATGGCGTTGCTCGCATGTGTGCCCACATCCACTTCTGTGCGCTAATATGACTAAGTCAGCATGGACATGCTCAACGCACACATGCAACTCTGGTTCCCAGGTGTGGGGTTTCCGACGCCGGACTCGTCGGCCTGACAGCCATGAGCCGGCTGACGCACCTGGACCTGGGCGGCTGCGCCCGGGTGGTGGACCTGGGCCCACCGGGCCCACCGCCCCTCGCCAACCCCCGCAGCCTCAGCCACCTCAACCTCGCGGGCTGCGGAAGCCTGCGGGACCGCGGGCTGGCCCGGCTGGCGCCCTGCGGCGGGCTCACACACCTGGACCTGGCGAACTGCTCCAGCGTGAGCGGGGAGGGCCTTGGCGCGCTGGCCATGCTGACCGCGCTCAGGCAGCTCAACCTGGTCGGCTGCACGGGGATCTTCGGCGACGACGACTTCGAGCAGCTGACGGCGCTGAGCGAGCTGAGGCGCCTGGGGCTGAGATGCGGCATCAAGCTGGGCAGGGCGGTGTCCAGGTTTCTGGCTTCGCGGCCGGGGCTGCAGATTCATTTCGCCTGAGGGGGTGTGTGGGTGGGTGGCCGCGGCCTTGGGACCTGTTCTCTGCGCCGCGGTGGGGATTACGCAGTGGTGCGGCTGCTTTCCTTTCAGACGTGGCTTTTGGTGTGGCGCGGCAGGCGGTGTGTGTATGCCTGCACCGATCATATGGGAGTCCTGGGCGATGTAATGGGTTCATCGAGCACCTCCATCCTCGTAGTTGCATTACGTTTCTGGACACTTACACGCCAGATGCGAACGCACCACCGAACGTGCCTGTGCATGCGTGCGATCGAGTCATCTGCAAGGAATGCGGAATCGGTGGAATTCTGTTTTCGGCAGCCTGTAGGGCAAGTGTGCGGTACAGCACCGGCTGTTCTGCTGCCAATCACAGGCGCTGAGTATTTTCAACGATTATCTGGAGGGAAGTGCAATGACCTGTCAGGAGGCCAGTTCCCTGTTAGTGCTGTGCATTGCCTTCAGATTCTTCTCGCGACATGCATACATTCATCGATATCTTATGTGCCCCTTGTCTCAGTCGAAACTGTTCCTCCTGCCGAGGTGTCTGTAAAGGTTGTTTAGTGTGCCAGTGGGCACGGACACTCCTTTGCTGCGAAAAGAACGGCTGGCACGTAAGTCGGCGCCTAGTGCCATTCCCAGGGTTTGCCACCAAGTCATCCCGGCCTGGTGTCAACGAGGAGGCGACCCACCAACCCATTGGTCAGAGCACCGCCTTTAGTAGCACTCCTCCCGTGCCGCTCGCCGGCGAATCCTACCAGCAACAAGGAGCGCAAAATTGTTCGGCACTGAAGACAACGACAGAGCGGACGGATCGAAACGAGGAACGGGGAATGCAGAACGCCAGGAGTGTAGATGCTTTGCTGGTCCTCCTCCCTCCCCCTTGCCTGCTTTTCCTTCGGTTTTGTCGCTTTTATATGCAAGAAACAGCAATGTTTCCAGAACACCGTCAGATCTCGGTGTCTGGTATAATTCCAGAAAACAGACAATGCCGAATATTTCGAATATTCCGATAGAGGCAATGCCGCGGGCGGCACCCCACGGCCCTGTGGCAACTCACTGCGTCCTTCAAGCCCGTCTCCGTGGCTCCTATTTGCCAGGCCTACGTCGTCACCATGTCCACGCATGTCGCTGTCACCGAATTCGGCTCAGATATAATGGCGGAAATACACGGCTTTGAATCGTGCAATAATCGTGTGCAATCGTGGTATGTGGTACACAATTTTCGAACCCTGGCACTTTACCCAAAATTTTCAACTACTGCGCCATGGGCGGCGCCACCGGCCCATCGGCATAAATCCCATGTCATGGATGTCGAACAGGATGTGGGCACCATGTACTGGATATGCGTATCCAGATATGGCCGCATCCAGGAAATGTGTACTGCAGGCTATGCAACAATTTCCCGACGCCTGGCAGCTCTGGCTTGGGCGCCAAAGATCCCGTGGACTCCCATGCCAATGGCGGCGGTGAGCCGCAAAACAGGCAACCATTGGCATGGCAACTGCAGGCCCCATATTTGTGCGCATGCTGAGCGATGCGCAAGGGAAAAGCGTGGTCAATACACGCCATGTATTTGCCAAGCCATTACTTACTGGCACCAGCAATGATATTATCTATCATGGCATGTCCAACGAATTTCAAACAATACTTCCACTGTACCATACCAATGTCTTCTCCGACTTTGGCATAATATTTTTCCATTAAAGAAATTTTTCTTTCGAGAACAATTCGTGCAATTTTGTGCTTGTGTGTTTGAAGCACGAGATTAAAAAATAAACTGATGAAGGGATCGCGAAAGTCATGTAAGGGTGATGCTATTAAAGCCATGAAGTTGTGAACGTCATTTTCGGGTTCAGGCTGTGTCCTGGTACACTGGTCGTGAGGCCAATGCCGCTCGGTAGCACAGAAAAGAAGTAGATCGATGTGAAGTCTCTGCCTGCCAATGCATGGGGCATGTAGTACACAATAGCCGAAGATGGTCACATATCTATGGTCGCAACATGCCCCCCCTGTTGAAGGTGCAACGGCCATCCCACGTGTCAACGATCGCCATGGAACCACGCATAACCCTCTCCCATACTCATGGGCAGCTGGTCCGCGTCGACATCCTCAGCTCCACTTGGTTTGAGAGTGCACTGAGCGATCAAGATGTCCCCCCTTGCGTGGAATGGATCCTCACAAAACGCCGCTTATCGCAATGACTGTCACCGCCAGAGATGGCAGTCGCAGTGACAGGACGTCCCAAACGGGCAGCAGATGAATAACCGCCGACCAAAGCACGCAAACGTCCTTGTAGATGGGCTTCTGACTGCCGTTCAGTTCTCCACAATCAATCGCAGCAGCTCCTCAAATGTCGGTGAAGTCAAAAACGTCTGTCAGCCCCGTCCACAGTGCAGCAGCGCATGACGCAGCAGGGCTTCTTTCTGCCTTTTCGCCGCTGCGAAACGATGACGATTGCCAATTTTGCAGGCAGCAATACCGCACTTGAAGCGTTGGTCGTGAACGGCAAGAAAACGGCTCAAAACCGGTCCAGAGTGGCCGCGACCTTCGAAAATCCCAGCGCTATTGCGCTCAGGCTATGCCGCGCACAGCCAGGGAACTCAGGAAGCCAGGCTGCATACCTAGACTGCCGTGGGAGGCACAGAGAAACCACACTCAGTCGTTGTTACAGCTGTCATGCTGAAGCCAATGATGCATCGTCCCCTACGGCGTCGTACTATCGATAGGACGATACCGTCCTCTTCGCGCCCTCCGTACTTACAGCCCCCCAGGCCTCCGACATTCTGCGCAGTACCCCCTTCGTGGGAAAGTATCTTTTGATTCCCCGGAATATTCCTGTTGCACAACCGCATCACCGCTATTCCACCCGGCACACTCCTCGTCACTTGGTCAACAGCCACAGAATGCCCGCGTGTCATATTGCCATCACACAGCCACATGGCACCTCCACGCGCTCCCCCTTGCTTCGTCTCATAGTGCCTCGCCGCCGGGGCAAACCTATCCATCATAAAAGGGCATCCCGCTCATAAATCACACAGGTCGGCCCAATCGTGGCCCAAACAACGTCCATTGACGCATTTCCTTAGCAAAATCTCCTTGAAAACATTTCTCAATGAAATAGGGGTGATTTAGTCATGTTGGAGAATCGATTTGCAGCCGATTGCTGCTTTCAAATGCAAATTTAGATCAACTTTAATAACATCAATTTGCCGAGTTTATGCATCCCTGATTGATAATTTTGGGGTATTTGTGCCTCGCTGTGCACCAGCCCACCGAATGATGGTCAGATTAGTGAGGGCGCTGAGGCTGTCGACACTCTTTCCCCCATTTCTGGACCTCACATGTCTCCCACTTAGTAGCATCATTAGGATACTGTGTTTTCTGATGATACCCGTTGTTGGCGACACCGAACATGTGTGTTTAGGTTTTGCGGCTTGGGTCCCTCTACCCCTGATTATTCCTGCAACGCCACTGGCAACATGTTCGTGGTTGGGCGCAGCTTCTGGCGCTTCATTGTGTTCCGCAATCTCCTTAATGTTTTCATCGGACATTTCTCTATGACGTACCACCCCACAGTGGTGATCCCCGGCCTTGGCATGGCTGTGACATTTACCACTCTAATTGCACTTTCTGTCCCTCGAACTATGGCATCTGCGCCAAGACTCCAGCTTCACGTCAACGGGGTGACGCCTTAGATGTACTGGGTGTCTGTTGTACAAGGTGACATGTCCCGGCATTGCTCGGCCGTCTGCTTCACTACTGCGCTGCGGATATGCCCATGCGCAACAAAAGAAAACGTGCGCATTTTATGCACAAGAAGTGTGTGCTTGCACACACAGCACCAGGTGCTACCCGTTCAAAGTTCAGTGGAGACGGGCCAGTGGCTTACCCAATTCAGGGATGCGGCGGCATTCATTTTGGCAGATATGAAATTAATGTAAGTTTAAAGGCAACGTGAAGATGCGGCACATTGGTCATGTTACGCGTCCCTACTGAACTCGAATCGTTAGATGCCCTCAGGTTCCCGGCGGTCTACACATGGCCTCATGATGACCGGCGAAGCACACACACACGGACGTCATCAGAGCGTACTTTGGCAGAGGTGGGGGGCACAAGTATGAGGACGGCCGGTGCCGCGCACATCTGCATCTGGAAGAATGGTGTACATTGATGCAATACTGTGTGTAGTGTATCATTGATGCTACGCCAAGCAATATTGTAGCAAGGGAAGTGCATCAGCATTGGCAAAACGTCTGCGCACACATCAGCGCTTGTCAGCATTGGCATATGGGCATTGCCAAAGCGTTGATCGGACATTGCATCAATGTCTACCGCTTTCCAGATGTGCGGCATGGAACCGCGTATGTCCGTGGACATTCACGACGGACAGAAATTACTAATCACACTCATGAGTGGCAGACCATCCGCAGGCCTGAAATGCTACGCCAGCCGTAGCAAGCAAGCACCCAAGCACGCCCTTGGATGGTTTTCGGCCATTGAATCCATCATTGGACAGGCAATGAAGGCGAACAAAGAAATTCTATGCCCACCACAGGGCTCTTTGCATTGTTAAGCTCCAAGGCGTCGGGGCAAATACCGGGCAACGAGTCGTGCTGTCTGAACGGGTGCTAATTACCGCTACAATGTGTTCACACAGCGAGTTGCGGGTTTTCTGCGCTGTTAGATGCTGTTTAGAGCAAATCCACGTGGAGCACCGCTCTATCAGTTATCAGGTACTGTTTGGGACATCCTTGGGCCAGATGACCGCGTTCCGTCCACGCCCGTCGTTTCATCCACGTATTTTGACAAATGGCCTCTGCCAAATTTCGAGCGATATCAAAGCCGATAGTCATCCTATCTATCCAGCATGTAACAGCGTGCAATATTTACCGATTATAGCGTCTGTGGTGCCTTCTGTACTCGGCATGGGACACCAGTATTGAAAACCACGTGTCGCTTCAAGTCGTGAACAACAGCGCTTGGGACAGGTCTGAGTGCAGGTTCTGAGGGCTTGGGCTTGATGGGCAGCCAGTGAATGCGCATGTGGTGGAATTCAAAGATCTGATGAACTTGAGCATGTCACGATGTCCAGTGCCCTTTATTACCTAGCGATTTGACGATCTTCACGACTTCATCATCATCATCATCATCATCATCATCATCATCATCATCATCATCATCATCATCATCATCATCATCATCATCATCATCATCATCATCATCATCATCAAAACCCATGGATTACATTTGCCACAAAATTACAAAACACAGCCCGTGCACCTGGCAGGCGATGACACGACTTCATGCCCGGAAACGATAGATATTGGACGACCCTAGCACATGCCGATGGGCGCTCTGGTGCATCAATCCTGCGCTGGTAGCGCAACCGCTTCAAAATGGTTACACACGTCATGTTGTCACCATGCTACGTCTTGTCAAGATCAAACATGAGCACCACATCCAACAAACCACGCCTCTGCTCGTGCTGCTGGTGAACAGTGCAAAGGCAGCCGCCACTGCGATTGTGATATCAAGCTTGCTAGAATGGACATGGTGCTTCCCCAACCCTCAGCCCAAAGGAAAAAGACTCCCCACACCAACCACGTCCACCCGAACAAAAAAGCAAACAAAGAGCTGGCCAAGGGGTCCTTGTCAGTGGTGTCGGTCGACAGCCATTTTTGAATTTGCTCCGGGTGGGTGTTCAGGGGAGGCCGAGGAAGCCAGATTGTGCACGAGCCAGGTGTAGACAGCGTTGATGTAATTAACTATTCTGTTAATGAGTCTCTGCCAAGGACGACGTTGGGTGGGCGCGCGCCGGCCAGTCTGGGCCAGGCTGTGTCTCTGGGCCGTTTCAGGGCCATCAAAGGCCGGTGTCTATCAACCCCTGTACCTGGAGTCAGTGCTGACCGGATCCAAGGGGCAACCGGGTGATCCTTGTAACTTGGGCGTAGACAAGGCGATCAGTCAAGCTATCCCTTGGGTTTGGCGGGAAGTTTGGCGACAAGTGGGAACGGCTATTTGGGCGTGACCCTTGGCCCCCTCTTGATCTCGTTTTGCACCCACTCGGCCCACCCTAACAGAGTGAGTTTTGGTTTGTGGTGGGATGGAGAGGGAGTTGAGCACGAGAATAAGGGGAGCTGATTCAGGGTTGAATCACCATCAGTATGGCATTATGTACTATGCAAGGCGAGGGGCACATTTCAAGCGGGTCGCCAACCGGGTCTTGTATTTAGTGAGGTGATGGACGCCAGTACTTTGTGAGTGTAGTGTCATGTCACGTGGGGAACAGGGGTGGATGGGTGTTGAAGGAGACCGGCAAGGCAGAAATTTCAGCATTCGGAAGACAGAGCATCAGGTGCACCATTCTCTCCGGCTGGCCGACAGACTTTGCATTATAGCACAATTCGCCATGAACATCCAGGATATCAGGGGTCTGCTGAGACACTGGCCGCCGCGTCAACATGCACAGCGGCAAGGTTGCAGCGATGCAGGAGGCGACACTGCGCAGGGTGGCTTGCAGTGACGCTTGCAGCAGCACTGTGTGGCCACAGACGCGTTGTCGTTTCTTAGAGAAGCCCCCATAAAGTAAAACACCCAAGTGAAACTAAAATACGAGCAGGCTAACTACAACAGAAAGTTCACAGATGGACGAACGCCAGACTTTCGGCAAATTACACCGTCCTCCCCCTGAGAGTGCCCAAGGGCCCAAAATACAGGTTCTTTTTCTCACCCGGCCCTGGGCCAAGAAGAAAGTTCTAGATGATCCGCTGGTTGCAGCTGTCGGGCCAGGTACCATCCGAACAGCACCCTTTGGCTGTGTGTCTACTTGCCGCCTGGCAAATGAAGGTCGGCTGCCAAATGAGGGCAGCGCCCAATCCCCTCCGCATTGCCCAGTCCCACTGGTAAACCTGCCAGTGTTGTGTAGAATCTACAGATGCAGTTGCATGCCAGATGCAAAGGGATGCGACAAATACAAGCCTGTCCACAGTCCGCCCAGCAACACACAGTAACCAGAGGGCCACCCTCCCGTCCCTCCCAAGACTCACCAACTGCCACTCTCTTCCCAGCATCTTCCTTGCCTCTCGGTTCTGCAGCATTCTGGCATTCATGTCGCGCCTTTGCCATCTCCCTGCAGTTTTCCCCCACTCCCTTCACACCTCCATCGGCTCTGCCTCGCCGGATCCGCTGGGGCCGGGCTCGTCGGCAGACGGGCCCTCGTCCACAACGGGCTCTGCCTCAATGGGCTGCGCCGGCTCCACTGGGTCCTTCAGCTTGGCCAGTTTGCTGAACATGGTGGAGTACATCGCGGCCTCCTTCTTGGTGGCGGCCTTCATTTGCTTGCGCATGCGAGCGTAGAGCACGGCCAAGTCCTTGTTGTCTGGTTCTGCCTGGCGGGCCTTTTTGAGGTCCATCTCGGCCTCCAGGTACTCTGCCCGCCCCATGTGGGCCTGGGCTCGTCGGTACAGGGCCTTCACGTTGTTCAAGTCCAGTTCAAGCACCTGCAACACATGGATCCAGCACACAGACATCGGCCACATGAAGTGCTGGATAATTGAATGCTTAGAACATTATTGTGCAGTTGGAATCGCAGTTGCATTGCCTGCTGCACAGCTGCCACTTTATCTAAAGTTAACCAAATGTAGGCCAATTGGCAAAGGCTTGAGAGGAGGATGTGTGAATATTCGTCAGTGGTCAAGCAGCAGTTGCAGATACCGTGCATTTTCACATTGCCAGTGCCCCATCACATCCGCATGCACAAAATCGTGAGATTAACAGTGGGAATGTCAATATTGGGCTCCATCCCTTCACACATCAAGCTGAATCCATCAATACATCCCACCAATGCTAGCCTTTGACACGTGGTGGACTGCACAGTCAGGCCATTACAAATATCAATGCAATGTCTTATTTCAAAGCAACAATGAATTACATTGATTCAATCCGAAAATTGACAAAGAGAAAGTGCCCATTGCCTGTTCTGTACCCTTGGTTGCAAAAAGGATCACAACACACACTCCACCCCACCTTTGTGCAGTTTTGAATGACATCCTTGTAGCTCTTCTGCTTCAGGTGGGCGGCTGCCAGGTTGAGCCACAACGACTTCTTCAGCTCCTTGGAGTCCTTTTTGAGGTCTCCAAACTCATTGTCATGCTCAACGGCCCTTATCGCATCATTGTACCGCTTTATGGCACGGGACAGCTTGCCTTCCTTGTACGCCGTGTTGCCCTTCTCCTTCTTTACCTTTGCGTCTTCGATCTTCTCCTCAGTGGACATGTCATAGGAGCTCTTGGGCTGCAGTGCAACAGAAAGGAGCCGATGGGTCAGAAGGGGCTTTTAAGCAGGCAGCACACAAGTGCAAACAAATACACACAACCCTTTCTGGGATCAACTTGTTTCAATTTGGAGGCTCATGGCAAAACCACTGCATGCACCAGGCTGTTTGCACGGCATATATTTTTGTGAAAAGCACGTTGACTGATGCCAATACAGTTCTAGGACAGAAGCAACAGCAAACAAGCAGGTTTTGTGGTTCACCATGGGTTTTGTGGGTTACCACACAAACAGGGAAAAAGAATCGAAATGAAGAAAGTGCCAAATTCAGCATGCTGCACCAGCCACGCAGCATATTCCTGGTACAGGCATCCCAGGGCGTGCATGCGTGTGGGGTGGGGTGGTGGGGTGGTGGGGTGGTGGGGTGGTGGGGTGGTGGGGTGGTGGGGTGGTGGGGTGGTGGGGTGGTGGGGTGGTGGGGTGGTGGGGTGGTGGGGTGGTGGGGTGGTGGGGTGGTGGGGTGGTGGGGGGCAATGCAGTGTCAAAGCACCAGTGCCTGATCCCCTCCCTGAAAGGTGGACCCCGGCCAAACAACTCCAATGTTGATCCAGCAGAAGGCTAATGATCAGTTTGGGTGAGTCAATGGCTGGAATTAGGCCAAGCTGTGGCTTTTTTTGAACTAGTCCAGATCAAGGGAACCCTTGGTCCACACATGGGAGGGAGCAACTAGTCCAAGTCGAGAAAAGCTTGTCCATTCTTATGGAGGCACTGCCTAGCCCACACTGAGCAGGATAACACAGCCCAACACATAAGGTTGGCTTTCCAGTTTGAAGGTTCTAAACTGAGGTCACAGTGAATGAGTCTCCATGCTTTGACGAAGTCAGAATTAAAGTCAATAGCACTCAAAATTTCTGTCCTGGACCGTAGACAAAGGTGAAAGCTCCATTGCATGGACTTGGAGTTCCCTCAGCCAAATGCCCATTGGTCTCAAATAGTACTGGGTTGGACCTCTACATCAACAAAGCCAATATCCCCAATCCTAGGACAAGATTACCAATTCCAGCAAATGCAACAAAGTCATCAGGGCCCTTGCATTCTCCGAGCAGATGAGCTCTGAGCCATCAATAATAAGAATCTCTACATAATTATAATAGTTTAGTTAGTAACAGATAAGCATGGAGCCAGTGGGCACTGCAGCCTTGTTGCTGACCTGGGATAGGCCATGGTTTCATATTTTTAGAACAACTCTCTAAGCTGCAGTCATTAAATCAAAACAGTCAAGTTTCTAGCCACACCCACGTTGTCCATAGAGAGCAGCTCCACTTCGTACACAACCGTGGAGCCGGCAGGCACCATGGCCTTGTCCCGTTTTGTGTCGCAGTCGCCGAATGCATAGCTGGGGCCGATGGTCACCAATGCGACTTCCTCCTTCTCCATCTTCATCACTGCCAGGTCAAGGCCCCGGATGACTTGATCTGCAAAAGCAGCACACAGGCGTTGCAACTCAACAAGCCAAAGTGAGCGCAAGTTGGGATAAGGCCTGAAACCTGGAAGTTTCCAAATTCGACCTGGATTTTGGCAGGCATTGAGACTGGTTTCAGATCAGACATTCTGCTTGTGGACATGGTGCTGGCGCATGAGTTGTGCTCTGTCAGTTGACGACCATATTCAATGGAACTCATAGAGTGAATTATTTTGGCAAACAACTACCAAAAACAGAATCCAGCAATGCGCACCAAATATGTTCTAAAGTACTCATCTTTCTCCTAAACCTTTGATGACAGAACATGGGCAAAGTCACACCCAAAGCACCATTCATTGACTTGCAGCCCTAGTTGGAACGATTGCTACAACACTGGGTGCAACATGGCTTGAACGCTTCACACAGGCACCAAAACAGCGCCCAGGAGTATGCTGTGGGATTGCCATCCACAGCATTGCACAACAGCAAGGTGCATTCTGCTGTGGAAAAATGAGAAAACCAACCATGCTCAATAAAGGAGCCAATATCTGTGTGCACCTGTCAGTGCAAAGTCCAAGGAGGTGACGCAATATGGCATGGTGTAATTTATGAACTACACTGTATGCAACTCTGTGCACACATGTGCACATGTACAGAACTGTGTACGCATTCACAACTGTTACGAATTATGTACATCACAGCACCGAAAGTTCTGAATGTGTGGCGCTTACCTTCATCCGTGACAAACTTGAGCTCGTTGTTCTCCTCAAAGACTGTTCCATCCTCCAGCCTAGCAGTGTACTTGATGGTCACTGTGGCCATCTCCTTAGGCTTGCTGTAGCTGGTCCAAGGCAAAAAAAGCATGTTAAACAACACGTCCTAATATGGTAACTTGCACCTTTGAATAATGTGTGGATGATATGCACCCCAGTGAATCGCTCACATTGTAAAATGCGACACAGCGGAAAGCGGAATCGTCAGGGTCTGAACAACGCTTTGAATGCCTATATAAATTTGGACATCGCCAGCCACTGTCCTCAACTTTCTTGAACAACGCTCGCCAAGCTGCGATGAGGGTTGAATGGAATATACAAAGGATGCCAAAGTAGCATTTTATGAAGTGTGCAAATTTCTATCAGTCAGGCTGCCTGCGGGCGTCACATCAGCCACTCCTCAGTCACATCGTCCTGTTGCTATTTTAACAATGTTGAGTTGAGGGTTCTGCAATTGTGATGAAATCGTTCTGGAACTATACAACACGTGCAAGTTCGCGCAGACCGCTCAACAGGTAGTTCACTGATAGCTAATCTTACCCCGTGCCCTTTTTCAAGGTCTTCTTGATCACCAGGCTATCATCAGTGACGTCGTCCACCTTCTTCCACGACACCAGCTCCAAGGAGATCTCCAGCTCTGAGTTGGGGGGCACCTCAGGGGGCTGGCCAGCCTCACCAAGGCCATCTGGGCAGCAAGGATCGTAATGTCTATTCAAAACTAAGAACTGAGCAAGGATCTGAGCCAAACAGAACTAAAGGCTGTCAAGTTGAGCCATAAGATGACAGGGTAAGAAAGAGCACAAATTTTCCATCCCCAGTGCATCCCTTGTATTCAAGAGTCCAACGGCTCCCAAATGCATGATGCAGTGCTCTAGAATAAATAGAAATAACATTAACAGGGGAGAAGCAAAATATGAAAGCAAGTGAGGGTGAAAGTGGAAACAGATGACACCACTCTGAACAGCGATATGCGTGGTAAGCTTTCGACTCTTTGCACCTGGTGTTCACGACACAATCAAGGAATCAACGTAAGGAAAGAATTGCAGTGCAGGGCTGCAAATTCACAGGAGTAGGCAAGCGCGCAGGCAGCGGACTCACATTCTGCGTTCACTATCAGAGAAGCCTTCTCCCCCTTCTTCATCTTCTTGACTGCTATTGGCAGTGCCTTGCAGAAGTGCCCTGTGCAGGGGATCCATGCAAACACTTATTCATCTAGCACCCTGATGACAGGACAAGATCCTGAACCATGACTACAGTGGTGCACAATGCCCATACAATAGCATCGGTATTGAGAGGGCAGCCGTCATTGCAATGGGCTCAATTCAGACTTTGGCATTGATGGCGATCGCCATCGGACACTTTGCCTGCAGCCATATGCCCATATGACCAACATACACAGGTGCAAGGGTTGTGGGTTTTGATATTTTGTTGACAATAAAATCAAAAGATTTGCTAAGGCAACGGGGAAGCCGAGGTAGTGGCATGAAAAGCAATCATCCAATCCAAAGGAGCCCTGTCTTTTGCAGAGGGGACATGCAGGGTTTCCCAAACCCAACAATACAGTTCTTGCTTTTGACAACTTCAACTGCGACCCACATTTTGGAAACAGGCAAAACAATCAGGACAAAATCCAATCATGTTGAGAAACAACAACACCTGGATTGCATTCACAAAGTGTAGAATAGGCCCCATCCAGACATCCAAGAATTGCAAGGGGTGGTTGTAGCCTTCTTGTTGTTCTTTCGCTTCCAAAAGTAAATTATTACATAGGGAATCACAAAGCCACCTCCGTTCCAACAGACGGGCAGCAGTAGCTGCTGTGGTTGTTGCCGTTACTCAGCTCTTGCTGGTACCAGGAAATGCGTTTTCTGCACTGTGCCAGCAGAGCTCTAATCAGGTCTTACAACTGGTGCCAAATCTCCTGAAAGGGCTTTGCTGCAAGAGCTTTGCAGCAAGTGCAGTGCTTGAAAAGTGTTGACATGGTCTAAACTATTGGTGGAATTTCCTGTAAAATCCTGAGGTGATCGGTTGGCCATGATTGCCACTGCATTCATAGGGCCCATCATGTGCATGCTGAGTTGGCCACTATGCAACACCAACCCTGCTCAGTAGGGACAGCACATTAGCATGGGCAAACCTTGTACTAGGTTTATCCTTCTGTTCATGCTCACAATCAATTTGACAGATGTCTGTGTCCTGACAGATATGTTTCAAGCCCTACCATACCTTCACTCACAGTGAATTCCACCTCCTGCGTGGTGAACGGGGCATCAGCACCCTTCACCTTGGCCTCATACTTCACTGGCAAATTGGCATGACAACAGGACACAGTTAGAGTCAACGTCAACATCTCGAAAGTGCCGTGTGCACGTCTGTGCTGCTGCTGAAATGTGAAGGTACTAAAGCAGATGGGTTCAAAACCGGGTATCATCATTTTCTCAGACTTGGTAGCAATTGTGTCTACAATCAGTGCCAGGGCCCATGTGCATAGACTGGATTCTCTCTCAGGATTCTTTTCACAAATGTCAATCTGAACCAAGGGCAATCATGGAGCAAAAAACTAAAAAGACACCCACCGTAGTGCAGTACAGCACACCAGACAGTGCACTGACCCATAGTCATTTTGGGGAGTTATTCAACAGCCACCGGGGCTGCCAAGGTGCACATCACTGAAAGATGCCCCCAGCTGTGATTTGTTTTGGGGTTGGAAGACATGAATGGAAAGGAAATGCGTAACACATAGCACACTGCAACTGCCTGGCAACGTCCACAGATGGGAGCACAGACCTAGAAGTCTTTTTTTTGTTTCAAACTGACACAACAACAGCAATTCTGCTGAGTTTCAGCGGTGCAGCATCACAAGCACAGCGCAACGATGTGCCACAGAAGCAGTGCTCACATCTGTGGGGCCCGAGCACCCCAAACAACGTGACAAGCTGAGTAGTTGATGGGGGCATATAGCATGGGCAAGTGTAAGATACGTCGATGCAACCATTGAGGATTTAGGGCACCACCCCATTTTGGGATATCAAAAGGTCGATGATGGCCCCCCCCACTGCCATGTCAGTGTCAGCACCATCTCAAGAATTTAAACATGCGTTTATGCAGATCGTGCTCCAGGAATTCTGTGCTCAGCCATATGCAACATCGCACCCTGCAATTGCAAGGCCAGTGCCCGCTCACTTGCCAACAAGTACATCAAGTGTGACAACAACACAACAACAATGTTATAGTGAAAATATAGCATATCAACGTCAAGAACAATGCGACAACATACATTTACAATATACACCATCGCGAGAGGCCTCCAAACTTGACACTCAGAAACTCACCAAGCACCTCATCCTTGTCCCTGGGATTCTCCCACCCCTCCCCCTCAACCATTGTGGTTTTGATGACGCCACCATCCCCCGCGATGTCCTTCACGCTCTTCCAGCCCAGCAGCTCCACCTCGAAATCGAGTGTCGCATTCGCTGGGATTTTTGGTGGGGAACCAGCTTCACCGTAGGCATACTTGGGTGCACATGTCAGGACAGCCTTCTCACCCTTTTTCATACGTGCCACGCCCTCATCCCAACCCTTGATCACCTCACCTGTGGCTCCACAACAACTTGCTCATTGAAACGTGACCGCTACACATCTGGACAGCAATTGCTGCACTGATGTTATGTACAATTATTCTTTTCAAAACACCAACTCCTTGTTCTTGCCTTGGGAATGAATGACATGGATTGACATGAAACCAGCACTGCATCTTGTTGGTGCAGGGGATGCTGATTGCCTTTCTTGACCCCCAGTGCCATGTGCGATTGCTGTGTAGTAGGGCATTACTGCCAATGTGGGACCAGTCAGCCATTCGTCACCTAGCTGACAGCAAGGATCTTCTGTGGTTTGCCAATCGCTCTTCATGCTAAGAGCTTCCTGGGAGCGTACAAGCCGCTCAATAAATACCTTGTTTGTTGCTTCTTTTCGTGCATTCTCTGTTGATTCTATTTTAAGCTTTATCTCTGGTACAGAATGTGTACTGTGCGACCAAGATAATGCCAGTAATACAGTTCGCTGCAGGAAAAGCAGTGAAGATTATATGCACTCGTCAGCATCAAAGAGCATGCGATTCTATGAAGTACACAGCCCTTGCAGAACGGAAGTGGGTGCAACTGAGTATTGCCAAGTACTGAGCAGCATACAAAGCACCAAGCGCTGAGTACTACATGCTCAGTATTGAGTACTCAGTTGCATTCCCAAACATAAGTGCTAACCACAAACCACTCATGGCTGAAACTGCCTGACCGATTCCTTTCCTGTCTTTTTGGGGGGAGACCATGGCTAATGTACCATACACATACACAATGCAGATGCAGTTGATAGCAATTCAAGGGCCCCAGGCTACAATCAATCTGTCAACACCAGGTGGAAGGCAAAGAATTCGATCCAAGAAAGAATGGGGAAGAACAGCCCAGAGCAAATTGAGGAAACTGAAGTCCTGGCCGTACCCTTTCCAAGGTTGAAGGTGAATGGGGTGTCCCGATCCCTGCTGGAGTCAAACTTCTCTCCCCCATCTGCAAGGGTGCCCACATAGTGCACTGCAGGGAAGCGAGCACAGCACAGCGTCAGGCCATGCAACAGAACCCACAACATCGGATTAAAACGTGTGATGGCAGATGCTTGTCTGCACTGCCTCGCCTCTAAGGCTTTCAACAAACTTCCAGGAAAATCAGATGCTTGTTGCTTCAGCAGCACACCTCCATACACTAGCAACTCAAGGAGATGGTCACACGCTCGGTATTGGCTTCCTCATTGATTTGTCTGCTCATTTCTTTGTTTGTCTGTCTTTGCTTATTTCTGCTTATTTTTCAACCAGTTGTTGTAACACACGGTCAAATTTTGGATAAACAACTTCAAACAGGGCCAGCTCTGCAATTGAAGAGTTTCTACTCCTTTCACTCTGCAGGTGTCTGGCAGTTCTCAGGGATGATTGGCGATCGGCAAGAAAGATGTCGCTTTGAAAACCCCTTTTTATGGCACAGAGCTTGCCATCAACTTTCAGATGCAAGGCCAGTGCTTGTTGTGTGCTGCAGAAATGCAAACAACACGGTGTGCCATAATCTCTTTTGGAGTGGAAAACTAGGGAGACTAAATTTTGGCTGGATCTTTCTGCACCTGTCACTGTCAGCAACATGCAGAGCTTTGTTCAAGGCCATTGGGACAAAGGCAGCCTATGCGAGCTGCAACAGTAGCATGTCCAGCATGTTTAACACTGAGCATCCAGCCTGGGTCAGTGCTCGTCATGACTCCTTCTCAGTCTGGCATCGCACATAGGTGCAAACACTGTCATGTTGCTGCAGATGTTCCTGTTGCCGTGTTTGTAATGTTCACACAAATGTTGTCGATGAGAATTTAGTGCCCCTGCAAAAGGTCTTATTGAGACTATTGGTTGGGGAGTTGGGCAGGAATTTAGCAAGACCCTAGCTTCAAACCTAAGAACTCTATGGCCATGACCAAGGACAGCAATTCCACCCCACAGAGCTTCTGGAAGCCATGACAACAATCCCACACAGCCCTTGGGTGGTGGCAACCCATGTACCATGCCTGTTGTTGCGTGCTGTTCCAGATGGAGTCTATGCCAAAGTTGTAGGCTCCTTGATGAGGCTGTAGGCTCTATATTAGTGCTCTTATTTCCTTTGCTTGGGGTATGCTAACTGCTAGAGGCAAAAATTCTAACCAGCGACAATGAACTGGCTACAAAGGACTCCAGTGACAATTGGATGCCCTTGTGTCGCAAGACCAGACTTCTGAACTGCCTTCCATTGTCTTCAACACTGTCCCACACAACTTCTTGTTCATAACGGGGTGACCCATTGGAAACCCTGTCGTCCCAATACATTCAGGCACCACTGTCCACCCACACACACTGACATTTCGTGCTGTATTTCTTCTCGATGTTTTAAAATGCCATCCGCACTGATCACTGCACGCCCCGTGCATGTGTTTCCCGTTTTGCTTGCTAGTTTTCAAATTTGCAATTACTGGACGGAGCTGTCGAATCGCCAGCCCGCCATTGATGCAAGGACAGTACTTGACCACCATTCGACACAGACAACGAAACAACAAGGGTGCAAGCAGCGGCAGCAATGGCAACAAGCTCAACGGAATTTCACATGTTCAGATCATGCGAGGATGCCGATGTCCCAATCACAAGGAGCCTCCTTCCAGCGCGACTTCGGCGCAGGCTAGCCCGCTTTTGGGACAACCCGTCAGCTGCTGCGCAACGGAGCAGTCGGCCGCGTCGCGCCCAACACGCAAGAAAAATCGTCCCGCAGCCCCACCCTTCGGCCACCCACCTTCCACGACGTCGCCCTTCTCCGGCGTCAGGTACCCCTTGCCGGCAGTGATGATCTTCTTCTTCACACCGCCATCTTTCTGCGCGCCCACGCACACGTCCCACTCCCTCAGGGTGTGTGTGCAAAATCAACCCACGTCCAAAACTCGTCAACACACAATCCGCCCCAGTCCCCTCTGCCAAACCGCGCCATTGCACCCTAGGCGCCCCACGCGCACCGCCCGTCCCATCCACCACAACGCCGAACGTCCCACGGGCGCCAGAATCGCATGCAGAAACGGCCGCCGAGGCAAATCCCCCCCCCCCCCCCCCCCATCAAAGTCTCCCTCATGGCAGCGAAAAGATCACGGATTGAAGTCCAACAGCCCACCCTCTGGCGCACCAGCGAGAGGCCAGCATCCCAACAACCATATCCCCCACGCCCCACCCCCTTCCCCCTTCGCATCCCGAGATCTTTCCCGAATCCACAGCCATCGCCTCCATCGGCCGCCGTCCCTCCCCTCCAACCCAAACTTGGAGGCGCCACAGGCCCAGGGCCCCCCCTTGCACTCACCGTCACGTTGACGACCTCCCCGACCTTGTCCTCCCCCCCGTCGTAATCCTCCTCGTCGTCGTCGAAGTCCTCATCCCCTGCACCCGCCCACAGCCGCCAGAATCAGTCCCAACCTCCTCCCCGCCTCTCCCAAATCCCGCCCTCCACACACACCCATCGCCATCAGCATTCAAAGCTCAGCGATGCAAACCCCGTTCCCGCGGCTCACAAAACCTTCCCGCCAGCAATCCCTTCCCCCCCACACCCTCTCACCTTCCGCATCCAGCTGCATCGGCTCCGAGTCGTCCGCCATCCCGCGCGGTCCTCCCGCTCACGCAAGACAAAGATCCCGCCAAACGCCGGCTCGATCGATCGATTCAGCCGCCGGGGATGATGCCGGAGGGGTTGGCAGGCGGCAGTGCGGCACGGTGCTGCGCGGGTGGCGGCTGCAGGCCGACTTCTGGCGCCGGGCGGGCGACTTGTTGGCGGGGTTCTGGATGCTTCTGGGGCCCTCGGTTGGGGGAATTTGGGGAAGCTGGCAGGACCGGGGAGCCTGCGGCCTAGACCGCCTTCGGAGGCAAGGGTGGGCCTTGGGGACTGGTTGCGGCGTCACGGGGGTAGCGCCAGGGTGATGGCGTAATGTTAAATGGGGACTCCCGAGCCAAGCCCAGCTTGTTCTGCATCTACATCTGCATCTGGCTACAATTTGGAAGGAAAAATGCAAAACCCAGTGATAGTGTCACGTAAATTATTGCCCCCCAGACTGGAAGGGAGAAATGAAGGTTCTGCTATGCGAGTTGCATAAATTTTGTAGTGCAAATTCCATGTTGGCTAGTGTGCAAACCGTCATTGATGTGAGCGAGGTTCATTTTGGTACTTGCAATACATATGGCTCCAGCTCCTGCCGCCCCCTGGAGCCATCGTGTCTTTGGCAGGGCACCTGCCAAATTGCAGCATCGCTCCTTGTATGCACCACTTCCCATTGCAAACTCCCTAGCTGGAAGGCATGTGCCGCATTATATGCCTGTTCGCAACGCCGCATAATGACCACAGTTTCACCGGGTGGATCACTTCTGCTTGATGGCTTGCGACTAGTGGGCATGTCAAAGCGTGAATCGCTGCTTGAGATTGAAAGAAATCTGAAAGTCATTTCTGTGATTGAATCTTGGTTTGGAATTTGGCTTTTGAGGTAGTTTTCGATCACACTCATGTTTGTTGAGGACAAAATGAGCTTGATGAAAGAATGTCATGCAATTCACATAGAGATGCCTGGGTCATAGTGTCTTGGCCGCAAGATGCAAGGGTGTGTTGTGGAGAAGTTTCGGATGTGGGTTTCCCGAAGCTTTACAACATTGTGACCGCCCTCTACTTTCACTTTGGCTTGCAAGATTTGTTGTACTTGCGCTTTGCAGTGGGGGCGTTTGGAAATGACCATATGCGGCACCTGAGTAGTCAGAATCATGTTGTTTTGAATTCTGAGTGAAAGGGAAGCTGTGGCATATTTCAGATGTGGGCTGCATCGTAGTGATGAGGTGGCATGGGGGTTGAATTGTCTTATGGGCATTTGTGCTTATGACAATCCTTAGAGGTCGAAAATGGGACATTGTATCAGATAATGGAAGTTGGCATGAACGTGGCTGATCATTTTAAGCGCACCCCAGCCTGTTGGGGGCGCAACAACCTGTGCTGTGAACCACGCTTTCAACTCTGTGTCGCCTGACCATGTGAGCGCCGGCGCGTGGGATGGCGACCCCTCCAATCTAGAGGTGGCCACTCAAAGGTGCCATCCGGTCCGTTAAATCCGGTTCGTTAATTTTTATCAGTTGTCCGTTAAATTTCGTTAAAGAAAAAGGGAGAAAAACTCCAAAAAAAAAAAAAATCGAAAAAGCCCCAAAAAATCACAACAACTGCGGCTAGTTGAAAATCTAGTATGCATAGGTTGAAATAAAATACAAACGTACTCTCTAATAGCGAATTCCATAAACTATAAGTATGATTAAAACCCAAAAATCCCCAAAAAATCCAAAAATCTGCTAATTTTTGGTTATTTGTTGTCTTTTTTTGTTATTTTCCATTAATTAACGGAAAATTAACGGAAATTAACCTCTGTCCGCTATTAACGGATCTGGGTGGCCACCTCTATTCCAATCGCCTAGCTAATGCCGCTTGTCTGGCTTACTTCGAAGAGGACATGCCCACCGTGCTATGCATGATGGTGCGTTTCCTTTAACATGCCCTCGTCCCTATCAAGGCGTCAATCATGACTGACCACTGAACCTGTGGGAACAAAAGCACTTCGGACAGGGCTCTTGCCACATGACTCCAACATTGGATGCATGCACACCCGTCATCGCCTGCAAAGTGTTGCGCAAAAGAGTTGCCAGCTGGGGGTTAGGCGCTCGAAGGACTTTTGACCCAAAACCCAATGTTAGGCCTCAGGCCAGTCAAGTCTGGAGCCACTCCCTAGAAGCCGGTACTGGGGGGTTACCCCCAGCATTGGTGTCCACAATACCTGCCCCGGTGTAGCTATGACCTATCCCTACACTAAGGTGACCGGGGCGGGTCACTATAGGATGGTTACTAGTTACTACACCCATGTACTGGCTAGAGTTGTATACAAGGTGTAAGGGCCCTACTTTGCCTTTCAAAGGTATATTTGAAAAAATTAGCATGTTTTGGTATGTGCTAGTTCTTAGTGTGCTCATGTATGCACGTGGTGGAAGAACTGCAGTGAGGGGGCCAATTCGGCTTCATTTTTAAACCAGGAGCTTGATAGATACTTTAACCACATAGCCTCATTTCGTCACCAACCCCAAGATGAACAATAATGAATGTATAGCAACCACACTATATGCCTTTTAACTCTCATTGCTAGATATGGCTCTGGCTTGTTGCAATTGTGGGGTGCCAGCGGTAATAGGAATATTCTTTTCAAACAATAGCTAATACAATTCTATAGTCGCTTCCTGTTCTCCTCACCTTTTGGACCACCCCGTTTGTTTTGAGTAAGAACATGCATTGTCTCCCAATCAAAGGGTATTGGTAAGTCATAAAAGGACTTTCTTTATGATAACATAAGATGTATAAAGGAACTCGTTTTATCCCAACATCCGGTGTTAGACTTTGAAGATTCGAATTTTGCCTAACCCCATCACTTTGAGGACTTAGGGCTCTAAGCAGTGGATCTCCATCCTAGGATGGAGATCCACAATGGGAATAAGAAAATCTTGATGGGGCAAAACGAGTGCGTATTTTGATTCTCTTCTTTGCTTGCCACTCATCTTTGGATTCTCCAAGGTGTTTGTTAGTGATTTGCAGATCCTCTTTTTTTATCCTTTCTCTGTCTTGCTTTTATTACTAGTCCTACTTGTTGTTCCTTGCTTATCAAGTGCTCTTGGTTATTAACCTCACTGGATATGATCCCAAGCCACAAAAAAAAGACCACCAACAAATTTGGCAAAAGAACTAAGCACCGTGTCATTACTACAAGATCTAAAAAGTTCAGGTTAAAGTGGAGAAGGACATTCCACTCGGGGCTAATCCAGCTTGAGTGCATAATAGGCATTGTGAGAGGGCTATGAATGTGGTATAAAACACAGGGGGTAATACGTTTCCTTGATTGTGAGTATCTCGAAAGTACAATAAATATTAATAGATAGTCTCATCCCTTAGTAGAGCTTACTAGAAGACCATAGGCTTTTGAATCGCTCTATTTGAGTTAAAGGTAGTGAAGATATAGTTGCTAGATAATACAGTAAGTAAACTACCCCTCTACGACCGTATTGGTGGATGAGATAATATTTATACACTGACGTTGTTTGTATTGTCATGTAGCACGGGGCATACTAAAGGGCGACCCCGATGCCCGACGGATTGTAACTCTTGCCAACTACTGATCTCTGGGCAGCTGTACCCGCAAGCTGCACTAGTGTCATGCACCCACTGCGCACACTGTTGCCCCGTGCCTGGCCGATCGTAGGCCTTGGCCCATAGTGCGCACCCAAAAAGAGCAAGCGTCTTGGACAACCCGCCAGCTATCGAGCCCAGAAAGCCCATCTAGTCTGCATTGGGTGCTGCGGCATGCACATCGCCTATGCATGAAGCCAAAAACCATGCCAATGGTTTTGGAGTGGGCGGATGGGGAAGGCAGAAGTGTGCCACATAGTGCAAGAGGGGGCGCGGGCCAAGAGACCCGGCCCGATGGTGGGAGGGCCCCCCATTCGCAAGAGATCCAAAAAAAAGGGCAGGCCAAGCAGGCGCCTCACGACACCACTTGAATAAGCAAGGGAATCTGGATCAAACCGGGCACTTGGCCCCGTGTGGCCCCGGAGTGGGGTGGGGTGGGGTGGGGTGGGGTGGGGGGGGGCATATTGTTGCTTTTCATACCTAGCCTATCAACGGGGGGCATTGGCTTGTGGTCTGTGCGCTGATGTGAAGCTCGATCGGGCTTCACTTAGACAATCGAACGTTCCATTTCGCGTTGACTCAGCTCGAAGTCGCTTAGACTTGAGCGTGCCCACCTTAGAGTCATAGGATCCATTGTGAGAAAGAAACTCTTACAATGCTTGCTACTTACAAGGTTGGGAAATGGTAGATACAAGTGCTGAGTCGAAAGACTCAGCCCTTTATATAGTGACTATATTATAGTCTCGAAGACCTTGTTCTGGAAATATCTTGATACTACTAGTAATTTATTTATTAATAAGTTTGTAACCTGTCATGCAAGTGTCTCAAATATATTCTGGAGATTTGACGAACACTCTACTTATTATTAAAGTATTATGTTGGTCGATTGTCCAGAATATTCTAGCAAATGGTATAACTACACTATGCCTTCCCTCTCAAAGGGATGATGGGTCATTTCATTCTCTTGAGAATGTTCTAAACCCTTCAATAAGACAACGTGCGCCCCCCATGAAAGATTATATCAAGTCCCGGTACAATCTGGTCCATTCTCTTCCAATAGTCAACCTTCATTTCTTTCCCGTTTCTCAATCAAGTCTAAATTAGACTTAGTACAGTATATTAAATGTACCTTATTATACAAAATCAGCCATATCTTCCTCAATACTTGTCCGTTTGAGCTGATTCTTTTTCTATTAAGTTTGAAATTAACTCTATTTTTTGTTTATTTAACTATTCTGGCGTTATCTAATCTTACAACTATCCCCCCTTCGAAAATCGACGTCCCTGTCGATGGGGTCAATTATGCTATATATATCTCTAAAAGCTCCTGATGCTCTTGGTCGTAGTCCTTGTCTTCTCTTTGATGATGAATTTTGATAGGCTCATGTAGTTGTTGCACCTCCTCTTGTAGTTGTTTGTGTTCTCTTGGATACATCACTATGTCTTCTTCTATGTCGTTGCAAAATTCATTGATTAAAGTTCGGCTTCCTTGAAGATGATCCTCCGGTTCCCATATAGCGTCATAGTACTGATAGCCTTTCCAACGGACTAAGTACTGCCGCTTTCCATGGAATATTCTGGTGTCCAGAATTCTTTGTACTTCATATATGTCTTCACATGGCCTCACTGCTCTTTGATGTGTCGCAGGCTGTGTTGTACGCACTCGCGATCCACTGTGCCAAGGCTTGAGTCGTGACACATGGAATACTGGATGTGCGGACCAAGTATTAGGCAATTTCAATACATAGGCTGTTTTTGAGATCTTTCTTTGTATTGTAAAAGTTCCAACAAACTTTTGTCGGAACTTTGGATCTGGTTGTATTCCTGGCCCTGTAGGAAATGCCCTTTTTCCTTTTCCTGTCGACAACATCACTTTGTCGCCTCTTTGAATTCTTCTCGTCTCCGATGCTGATCCGCATACTCTTTCTGTCTCTGTTGTGCTTCTTCTAGACTTTGCATTGCATCCTCAAAATCATCTTCCAGCTGCTTCACCCAATCTTTTACAGATTGATTTTTTCCCTCTTTGGCTCTGGTAATGATACTCAAAACGGAATCTGGATTGTAGCCATAATTGAGATAAAACGGCGAATATCCTGTCGATATATTGACAGAATTATTTATAGCATATTCAGCTGCTACTAACCGCCTATTCCAGTCTTCCGATTTGAAGATAGTATATGTCCTCAAAATCTGTTCTACTACATCATTCATCTTCTCTGATTGATCATCAATTTGAGGATGGTATGCTGTAGAGAACCGTAGTTTGGTGCCAACAAGTTTCACCAAACTACGCCAGAAAATGCTCATAAATCGTGAGTCCCGATCGGATACGATACTCCTTGGTATGCCATGCATTTTCCATACATGGTTTTTGAATAATTCAGCCACTTATGGGCTGAAACATCAGTTTTTGTGGCGATAAAATGAGTCATTTTAGTCGCCCTGTCGGCCACTGTTATAATTGCATCATTGTCTCTTGATGATTTCAGCAATTCTGTGATGAAATTCATACTGATATCTCGCCATTTACCTCTCGGTATTGGTAATGGCTGCAGTAATCCTGACGGCGCTTGTCTTAATGACTTCATTTCCTGACACTTCTGACAGATGAATACATAGTCTTTTATATCTTCAGTAATTCCATGCCACCAAAGTCCGCGGTTGACTGCTTGCACAGTCTTTTGATAGCCAAGGTGTCCTGCTGATTCACTGTCATGAAATTCTTCCAGAATCTTCTGTTTAACCTTCTTGCTATTGGGAATGTACACTACCCAATCGGACTGGTCGTCACCTTCCCGTTTGGTGTACATTAAATCTCCTTCAAGCTTGAATTGTCTCTTGAACTTGGCCTCAATTGTCTTGTCTCCGCTGGGTTTCAGCAGAGTTTTCAACTCCTTATACAGGTCATCTCTTGCGTAACCATACAGAATTTGGTTTCTCAAGCCATCAGCTCCTCGTAGATGCGTCACACCACTGCATTGCTGCTTGCCACCCGGTCGCCTAGTCGGTTTATTAGAAGCTTCTTTGTCTCTTATACTCAGTGCATGTGCAACCAAATTTTCCCATCCTGGAATATGCTCGACTCCAAAGTCGTATTGCTGCAGCTGTTCCATCCACATAAAAATTCGTCCTGTGAACTTTTCTTGAGAAAACATGTATCTCAAGGAGTGGTGATCTGTTTTCAGCTTGAAGTGACGGCCGAAAAGATAATGCCGTCATGTAGTACATGAGTGTAATACAGCGAGTAATTCGCGTTCGTATGCTGAATATCGCCTTTGAGCGCTATTCAACTTTCTGCTTTCATATGCTACTGGCTGCAAACCATGACCATCATCTTGTTGCAATACGCCTCCTAGAGCAAAACTGGATGGTTCTGTATGTACTACATATGGTTTTGCCAAATCTGGCAAAAGCAACACTGGTGCAGTACATAGCGCCTCTTTCAGCTCATTCATAGCCTTGTTCTGTTCAGCCCCCCATTGAAAAGGCATATCCTTTTTGGTCAGCTCAGTGAGCGGCTTACCTATAGCAGAAAATCCTTTGATGAATTTCCTGTAAAAGTTCGCTAATCCTACAAACGATCGTACTTGTCTTACTGATGTTGGGGTAGGCCATTCTCTGATAGCCTCAATTTTAGAAGGGCTGACTTTGATGCCTTCGGCACTGACGTCATGTACAAGATACTCCAGCTGATTTCCAAAAAAGTCGCACTTACTATCCTTGGCATAAAGTCGATGTTTTCTGAGTTGTTGAAGAACGAGTCTTAAATGTTCTTCATGCTCTTTCAAATTTTTACTGTATATAAGGATGTCATCTAGAAACACAACGACAAACTTATCCAGATATGGAGGCAATATACTGTTCATCAACCTCATAAAGGTAGCTGGTGCGTTACACAATCCAAAAGGCACTACAGTAAACTGGAAATGACCGTACCTGGTCCTGAACGTTGTTCTATACTACCCTAATTTGGCGATATCCTGAACTCAAATCGATTTTAGTAAAAACACTTGCTCCTGCCAGTTGATCGAGTAATTCATCGATTTTTGGTAGTGGATAACGATTTTTAATTGTGTTTTTAATCAGGGCTCTGTAGTCTACACAGAATCGCAGCCCACCGTTCTTTTTAGGTGCAAATAATACAGGTGCTCCATATGGCGAAGTACTATGTCTGATGTGACCCAGTTTGAGAAACCTATCAATTTGTTTCTTTAATTCTTCCATTTATTTTGGAGACATTCTGTATGGACTTCAATGGCTAGGCTGGCTGCCTGGCTGCAACTCAATTCTGCGATCTACTTGCCGTTAAGGTGGAAGCCCGTCAGGCAATTCTACCGGAAAAACATCACAAAATTCTTGCAGAATTCGCTGTAATCTTACTTGTTCTTTTTTCCCTTGCGCTTTCACAGTCTTGATGGCTGGATTGACTTGACATCCTGCCATCATTATCTCTTCCTTGACAGGTGTCATCATGCCTAAGAAAATTGGAGTTCCTTTTCTAGCCATCTTTTTCAACTGAGTACCACTAACTTCCAAGATACCGTCAAGTCTTCCGCCCTTATTCTTTTGCTTATCCATCACAAATTCCTGTCCTTTTGACTAATTATTTGCTATGGGAACCTCCTGAGCGTGCACGTACGAGGTTTGTGTAGCATCAGTTGCAAAACGACTCACCTTACCCTTTGCACTCCATGGTTGTGGGTACTGACCTGGTTTTCTTCCACATTTTTGCTTACTAATTTCAGCATTTCGCTGTTCAATACATCTCATCAGAGCAGTCCTTTCATTCGCATCTCCATTAGTCATGGTTTTTACTGGTTTGCATTTACCATTGTACTTGCTTATGTATATTCGATGCAACTATTTGTCCTTACTATTCTGCAACCCCTTAAGTATTATACAGCCTGATTTGCTGCGTATTTTTACTTCATTTGTTCGCCAATTTGTGTTTGGGTTAACTTTATTCAGCCAGGGTTTTCCTAATATTATATCATAGCCCTGTGTGAGTTTAGTAACGCTAAATTTAGAACGCGTTGTGTATGGTTCTATATGAAATCTTAGTGACTTTACAGTTTCATCACCCTCAATGTTTCGTCCGTCAGCTACTCTGATTATATTTTTGATTTTGGTATCTAACCTAATTTTGTTATCCAATACAAAAGTACAAAAGTATGGCTAAGAAAATTACTTGATGCGCCAGAATCAATCATAATTACAGCATCTTTGTTTGAGACGCTTACTTTTACAATCAATAATTTTCTGTACAAACGAGTGCTTACATGTTGATTGATACAATCAGCTTGGGACTCTTTACATCGTTGTCCACACTTTGCAGTGCTCAGAAACTGCTTAGTCATCCCCCATACTGCTGCAATGTTCAGAAATTGCATGTCCATATCATCATCCCTGAATAGTCCCCAAGGTTCTAAATTTTCTGGGCCATAATCTGGCGTGGTTTTCGGTTCGTTGCGGGCGAGGCTCCCGCCGCAGCGCCCAATTCGACCCGGATGGGCCTCCTCCGCCGAATGACCGGCGGGCTGTCCAGGGCGCTCGCTCCTTTGGGGTGCGCAATGTGGGCCCAAGCCTGCAGATGGCCGGGTGCGGGGTGGCCGTGCGCGCTGTGGGTGTGCGGCGCCAGACGGCTCGCGGGTGCAGCCGCGGGGTGCACGAGTGGGCAAGAGAAATGGAGTTAACAGTCTGACAGGAGGTCGCCCCTTTGAGGGGGTGGCCTCCGCCCGGATCACGTGACAATGCAGCCGCTGGGCCCAACGATAATATCTCATCCCCCAATACGGTCCGGCAGAGGGTGTCTAAAGTACTAGATGTGTATCTATTAATAAGTCCTCTACTGCTAACCCAATGGAGGTGGCTTAAGAACCTATGAGCTCCTAATGGACTCTACTATCATGTGAGATATTCAATCGCATTGTTCATTGTACTTTAACCTCCCAGTAACCCAATTACTAGAGAAACATACTACCCCCTATGCTTTACACCACATAATCAAAATAACTATCTGGCCTATTAGCTAGATTAAATGCTCATTCACGCCTCCTTCTTGATCCATTTCTGGACCAGCCTCTCATTGCGACGAGTGGGCAATGTTGTTCCTTTCTTTGCCCTTTTCTTGATGTACTTCAGTGGCAGCTGCTTCAGAGGTGCTGGGGGCACCTTCCTGCGTCTTGTGCAATAGCTGGCTGGGATCCTTGAGGTCCTCGGAGGGGTGGCAGGGCTGAGCAATGGGATCTGCAAAATTACAGAATTCTGTGAGGGATTCTATTTCAACATTGTGGAATCTTGAGGCAATTTTTGCCTACATTCAAAGGCATGATGCCCTTGCTTTCCACATTTAAAATATCGCCCTCTTTGTTTGCTTTTGAAAGAATTTCTAGTGGGAGGTTTTCTTTTATGGCTTCTATTGCTTCTAGATCCGCTATTGCTTTGTTTTCTTCAAAAAATTCCTCTAGTGTTAGTTGGTATTCTGTTGTTAACAGCTCCCCTATTCTGCCGAAATACTTGTCTGCCTGCTAGTACATTATCATGGTCCATTGGTGACCCTCTTCACATTTCGGGTCTTGGCCGGTCATTACAGAAATGTGGTCTTCTACTATTAATATATCCTACTCTACAGCTAGAACCAGGATACAGTGAGCTGTCACTAATTTCTACTAACCTAATAGCATCAGCTAGTGTATCTAGATTACGAGATAGTAAATCTCTTTTTCCTTCTTGTTTCCTTAAGCCTTGTACAAAATAGAATATTTTATCTATTTCTGTTATGTCCCTTAACCTAAGGCATAGGGCCACGCATTGACGCACATACTCTGTGACACCATGTCCAGATTTTTAATATAAATGACTTAATTGGTATTTAGTTTCTATAGATGTATTAGTAGTAATGAACTGATATCTAATAGCATTACTAAATTGTGTCCATGTGTTAGGACGACACGAATCTTCTACTAGTTGCTGCCACCATAGGGTAGCTGATCCCCTTAGTAGCAAGGTTGTATAGTTTGCTTGTTGATTACTATCTGCTACTCTACTAGCAAGGAAGTACTGCTCTATGCTAAGCAACCATTGACTAATGTCTTCATTAGTGCGATCATGAAAGGTCTTTGGAGTGCTAGGCTTTGCAATGCTTTGATTCTGTATTTTGTTATTAAAATTCTCTAACAATATCATGCGCTGTGTTGAGGGCTGCATCAGCCCTTGCATCTCACACTCTCAATTCATGTCTAATCGTGTTGATGCTCTGTTCAAGTGCTGTACTCCTCCTCAGAATGTAGTCCAACCACTGGTAGGTGTCCAGTCAGATTGGGGTACCGGATCATTTGCTCCGCTCGCTGCACCTCCGTCCTCAGTGCCCCCTGCCCCAGGCATGGCGGCTGCCGCATCCGCGGCGGCGAACCTGGCAGGTGCACCTCCAGGAAATGGGCCATAGGCCTTGGCCTGGCCGCCATTTGCGCCCCTGGGGGGGGGAATTGTGGTTGCATGCCATCGGCGAAGGGCGTTGCGTCATGCCCGGTGGATCCCAGCGGTACAAAGCCATGGTGTGCGGCACCTCCCTCAGTGCCATGCACGTTCATTGGATGTTGTTGTTCATTCGGGAACATGGCTGGCAGGTACATGCGCACAGTCTGTGTGAACGCATCTGCTTGTGCACACCAAAGTTAGCGATCAACAATATCTGGATAGCTCTTTGGTTTTTGACTAGTGCATGGCGGCACGTTCCGCGACTGGATGGCAAGACCAAAGGGTCACGGCACCTAACCTCAGACGTTCGTTTCGGTCAGCGTTTCCGGTCGAGTGACACAAAATAGACTTTCAACGTTGCTGCTAGAGTCCGATGCTGGTCTGGTTGGCACTCAAAGTGGGGGCAGCTCGTGGACGGGGACAGGGGTGGCGAGCGCGCTCCCATGCATGCTGGTCAGACTAGCATAGTGGCTAGTGCCATCGTGGTGTCACGAGTCGAACTGCCCACTTCCTGCATCCTTGCAAGTGGCGTTGGGACCGCCACCATGTAGTTTCGATTGCCGTGTAGTCCGGCGCCACGGTAGCCATCCATCGGCAGAATGAACCCACGTTTCCAGAATAGAACTCGCAGAGCTTCCACTGTGAGGCTTCGAACAGAGTGGAGCTGCAACACCAGCGAAGTCTTGGGGAAAAACAAGGAGACAAAATTTTCATTGTCCCCAAGTCGCTCGTGCCGTCCGAGCACCTCCACGCGGGAGGTCGCCCGGACTGCTTCTCCTTCCTTGGCATTGAGAAAGAGGCGGTCTGTCATGCCTGCATTCGTCATCCAAGTGGGACATCCCTTGGTCACTTTTCAGCAAGTCATCCGACCCAAGGTTCACCCCGGCAATACGAAACCACCAGCAAATGCAATGCAAACACTGCATGCTCCCCATCAGTCAAGCAGCAAGCCTCCTAAATATTCTTGGTGTGCACGTGAGACCGGGTATGCCCGGGTATCCCCGTGTATGCTTCTTATTTGCGACTGATCCAGACCATGGTAAACCATGTCTGGCCATTCTGTGCGGGTGCTTGAGGCCTCATTGGGTGCCTCAGAGCGCTCCCCATGGTGCAAGTCAATGCGAAGCGTGGCGTCCAGCATGGCGAAGGGTAGGCCAAGGCAACGAAGGTTTTTTTGACCTCTTTGGCCATTCTATTTCGACTTATCGCTCCACCATTTCCTTGCATTAGCCTTAAATCCATAACTTAAAAATTTTTAAACTTTGCAACTCAATTCTGTGTCACTTCAAAGGTCGCTGCACACGTTCAAGCAGGTCGCGCTTTCGAGCGAGAGCAAACGAGGCTCCAAAACCATTTTGTGAAGCTCGATTGGGCTTTGCTTAGACAATCGAACATCCCATTTTGCGTTGACTCGGCTCGAAGTCGCGTGGACTCGAGCGTGCTCACCTTAGAGTTATAGGATCCATTGTGAGAACAAAGCTCTTATAATGCTTGTTGCTTACAAGGTTGGGAAACGGTGGATACAAGTGCTGAGTCGAAAGACTCAATCCGTTATATAGTCTCAAAGACCTTATTTCGGATATATCTTGATATTACTAATAGTTTACTTATTAATAAATTTGTAACCTATCATGGAAGGGTCTCAAATATATTCTGGAGGTTTGGCGAACACTCTACGTAGTATTTAAAGTATTATATTAGTCTATTGTTCAAAATATTCTAGCAAATGGCATAGCTACACTATGCCTTCCCTCTCAAAGGGATGATGGGTTGTTTCTTTCTTTTGAGAATGTTCTAACCCTTCAATGAGACAACGTGCGCCCTCCATAAAAGATTATATCAAGTCCTGGTACAATCTGGCCCATTCTTATCCAATAATCAAGCTTCATTCCTTTCCCGTTTCTCAATCAAGTCTAATGTACCTTATTATACAAAATTAGCTATATCTTTCTCAATACTTGTCCGTTTGAGCTGATTCTTTTTCTATCAAGTTTTAAATTAACTATATTTTCCGTTAATTTAACTATTCTAGCATCATCTAATATTACACCAGGTGATTATGTGATGCCCCAGTATTGGGCAAGTGATACGGCGAGGAGAGACAATGGGAGAGCGGCCAAGTCACTACAAGGGTTTAAATAGGGTGCTCGCCACTATACATTGCCCCAAGGCTTTGTATTAGTGGGTGACTCGCTCTACCCTTGTTCAAGGGACGCGGGGTCGAATCCCGCTAGGCGCAATTCGTCCCCTATCAGTTGAAAAAGATAAAGACTTGAAGGAAAGTCCTTTGCGGCATATGTAGTAAACGATTTTGTTGTGGTCATTGCCCTTCCCCACAATATTGTTGTATCTCACAAGGGCTCCAGAGTGCTCCTCCTCTTCTACAAACAATAGCTTCACCCACTAGCTACCAATCTGCCTAGGCCCCAAGGGTGGGGCCACACACATATTATTACCGGAGGCAGCCCCCACCTCACCCAATCCCTTTATTTAGGCCTGCTCTACCCTAGGGGGTGCGCTCCCACCTGGGCTCCTTGTTATGTGCTTTGGCCTAGCACCGCTTCCAGAGACGCCCCCAGATATGCCCATCTGGCCCTCAGATATCACCACCAACATAGCAACAACTCCCACCTTGCCACTCACCGAAGCACTCTCAGGGTGGCTGTCCGGCGATATCTTTTGGATGCCCTGTAACCTAGTGTTTGTCATAGGTTTGGAGCCCCCTATGTGCAAGGTTTTAGTTTCAATTCCCCCAAATCCCCCACCACCATATGCATGTAGCCAAGCAGGTCTGACAGTGGGGCACTGCTGTCAAGGGACCCCCCCTAGCCCTCTCCCCCTACCCCTACCACCCCGATCTCCGCAAGGCCCATCCCTCACCATGGGGGTGGGATCACACATTAAATCTAAATGCTATGTTTTTATTGGTCCACGCATGAATTTGACATTGCCATGTACTGCGAAATAGACTAGGGAACGGACTAGAATAGACTCAAGAATGGACTCTGGGATGGCCTAAAATGGACTTTAGAACAACCTAAAATAGACACTGGAAGAGCGTGGAATCGTTTGAGGAACAATGTGGATGGTACAAGAATGGAATCTTGACCGTACTATCTAGGAACAGACGTTGGACGCCAGCACACTATTCTAATTTTGTCTTGGCTCTATTCCAAGCATCGAAGAACTGACTTCGATGGGGACCGAACCGGCGACTTCCCCCCTTAGGGGTTGTCTCTAGAGTGTGCACTACCCAACACCACAAAGCCCTTGGGTTAGGTGTGTTACTCTTTTATATTGGTTTACATCAAGGGATGTGCCAATCCTGGGTCGTCCTTGGGCCATTCCTAGGCTATTCTTGGGCTTGCAAACCTAGGAACGGGAACGAACTTCAATCTGTTCCTATTCTTATCCTTATTCCTCTTTATCCCTATTTCTATAGGCCCATCCCTACCTCAGACAACCTTTTATCCCTATCAATAAATGCACTTTATTCTTTTTGCAAAATCCATGCAAGGTCATTTGCTTATTTTTACTAGGGGTTGAGGTGGACGGCCCGCTCCCCCTAGGTGATCTGCACTTGCACTCCAGGGGCTGCTATGCACTCTTGCAATGGCAAAGGCCTCTTCCTCATAGGGTATCTCTAAAAGGTGCCATCAATGCCTAATTTTCATCAGACAAAGTTCCTCCCTTGCATTGGATAACAAACCAACCATATTGGATGCCTCGGGCAATCTATCCAAGCCCATTACATTTTAATTATAAATATCAAATAAGCCTAATTGCAACTTACCAAAATTGGCATATCCCCCTTAATAATAATCTAAATATCTTGTTCACTGATTCATGAGGTAGAAGACTAGCTACATGATCATAACTTCAAATTTTGCCCTTTTCTGGCAAGAAAATTCTGATGAAATCCGGATTTTTAATATGAAATTTTCAATATCTCTGCAACAAGAGCCCAAATTCTGGCACCGAATGAAAATTCTAATTTATTCAGAAATAGTGAGAATGAGCTGGGAATGGTGCCAACTCAATACAAATCCGATTGAGTGCATATAAAATATCAACAAGTTAATAACCTCATTTAGGTCGAGTCCAAAATTCAGGTGTGCAACACATTCTAGGCTTGATGGAAGTTTTAGCTGGTCATAAACTACACCGACA
>CAJHUC010001426.1:0-69552 GCA_905146915.1 Ostreobium quekettii | reverse complement strand
TCGACCTCGATGAAGCACAACAGAAGACAAGAGAGCACCGCGAGCGCACGCTGGGCACATCAAATGTCGCGAGACGTGAGTCTTGAAAGCTGGAGCGAATCCGTCGCGAATTTCACCACCTCCTGTGCGTGAAGGAATGGGCGGTTTCATGCAGTTAAACGATGCGGTCAGAAGATGGGGTGCGGAGCAGAGGCTCGGCAGCTTATCCCTTCGCCACGGTGCGTCCACCCCTGGGTCTCAGCCAGTTTGTGACTGCATTGCAGCTCAGCGCGGTTCCAATCTGGAGTTTCGAAGCCATTGCATACGGCCGGAGGAGGTTTGGTGGGTGGCCACAGTGTCTGTGGGAGTGGGGTTTACACCTGAAAACGCCGGACCATCTGAGGACGATTGATCCGAGTACAAACGTGGGAGTCCGAGTCAACTGTGCGAGTGACTGGATGCGTGGGCAAAATAGGCAACTGACGACTATCTCATTGCTTGTTATTTAAATGTGCACTCCATGTTTTTCCCACCCAAGGCACTCCCGACCACAGGTTAGTGCCTAAATGAGATCTCTACAATCGATAGTACATACAATTCATACGTTCAGATCTTGAACCAGCTCCCTCAATCGATGAACCCATACTCCAGTCACATTGAAACTCTCCACCACGAATTGCCTTCAGGCCCTAATTGTAGGACGCGCCCGATGAGGTGCGCCAATAAAATGATGATGACCACTGGATGCCCTATAAAATGCGAGCCTGCGGTCAAGTGAGTGGACAGGGAACGTTCATAGGCGTGTGCCCGGCACGCGCCTGTGTTGCGGTCAAGGTTCCCGATGCGTCGCTCGACAAAAATGGCCGATGAACACGAGTCTAACACCTGATGCATAGCCATTTGAGACAAAATATTCCAATCCAATAAGAACATGTGCATGCGCTGCACCGGTCGCGCATGCACCTCCAAGGATACAAATTGCACAAGTACATTTCAAATACCGGCACTGCCTTGGGGCGCCAGCAGCTGTGCGCCGGCAAACCTCCAGTCCGGTATTGGCATCCATGCAAGGAATGCCGCAATTGTTAAGCTCGTTTGAGCATGATTCAGAACATGTTTGCTCCTGAGATGTCCCACAACATGAGTGCCTTTGAGTCCTGTTCCTCTTTGGGCCTTTCCAAGTAGATGAGGATCGACTGTGGTGTTGGCTCAGTGTGCCTGAGCTAAGAAAATAGTATTCTTTCATGTCTCGTCCGTTCAGCAGCAGTCGTGCCTATCATGGCTGTGGTCTGCCAGATTTCAGGTGGATGCAGGCTCACAGTGAGGAGGGCTTGGGGGCGGCTGGATGATTGCTACATCCGCTTCCTTCGGCGCAGGCATGGCTGCAATTGTTTTGCTGACTTGCGGCACAGCTTCTCTCGAAGTTTGGGAGTTTTCAGCTTGAGACGACTTCGGAGATTGCGCACGACAGCAATCGTGAAGACCACTATGACATGTGAACATGACAGACCGCTATGACATGTGAATTGCAGGCGTCAAGGAGGACGTTCACAGGGGCCTTTCCACACACTGCGAAGGCCGTTGCCGCCTCTTCCCACCTTATTCTTGTCCAATTGCATATTCTGCTAGCGTCCCTCAGATGAGCTCCATCTGTTGCTCTCCCTCCCTCCTATTCCTATGCTAGGGAAAGAATTGAAGCAGAACCAAAGAACTTGCCACGCCCCGAGTAGGGAAAAGCAATCAATGCTCATGGCTGCTCAGCCAGATCCACTGCTTAGCTACGTTGGTGCCCTGCCGGAGGGATGCAGCAGGGTGCCTAGAAGGCTTCAGGCACAGTGCAAAGATAGCGGTTGTTGCTACACAATTTGTCCCAGCAAATGCTGTCCATGTCTATAATATGTAGTCCATGTCTATAAACCGATGGATTCTACACAAGACAAACGAATGCAAGGCGCTTGGTGCACAGGGACAAGCAGGCTATCACTAGAACGACTCACACACAGCGCCCACCAGGCACTTGGGCATTGCTCTCATGTGTATTGCACAAGAGCATAACAGAACGATGTGACAAGACACAACACTGTCGAAGACAGTGATGACAACTATTCCCACTGCATCCACAACAATTGATGATCAATATGTCAAGCGATTCACAGTTGAAACCAGTGGAGGGTATCCAACCAACAAAGCACCCTGACAACACTTGTAAGACGAGGTGCACAGAAGCCTGTCGACCTTTAGCCAACGGCACAATACTGTGTTTTGATTGCGTTTGTCCTGTGACTGCAGTCCTTGTTCCAGGTGGGTTGTGAATGGCTCATAAAATCTTGTCAGCATCGAATGCTGACAGCCCACTGGAACTCACAGAAGACCAAAGAAGAGGTTACGTTCTGAAAAAGATGTTCTGATGGCTGCATGGTTCCAGACGTGACTGGTAGTTCATGATTGACTCCCTCTCCAAAGAGTCCAAGGGAGCAGTGTGCCTTCTCAATCAATCTGCAGTGCCTGGGCTGGAGTAGGTGGCCTTCTAGCAGACCACCCGGGGCGGCAACGAGCCAGTGGGAGTCCGTTTTAATTGGAAGGAGGGTAGTGGCTGACAGTTTTTAGCCACGTTGCCAATTGCGCTGGTGCTCCCGTCAAAGCTGCTGCCGCGGCGGTGCAGCAGCCCCGTTTGTTTCTCTCCTCCGTTGCCAAATGCACCACAGACTTGAGCTCCATCTGCCTGAAGGCACCCGTCTCCCTTGTAGGGATGTCTCAGGCGCTATGCCTGCCCTACACTGCGTTCCAAGTTCGCTTCTCCACGGGCTGCAACCTTTGACGGCACATTCACCAGGTTCGCTGTAAACCCATTTCCATGACCCGTCGGCTGCATCTTGCGGACGATGGTCAACTGGGCGAAGGACGCCAACACAACGGCGCGCCCGTTGGCCCTCCCATCCTCCCCACCTCTGGTGGCTGGACGGCAGCCTCGCACGGCGCACAAGCATTTGCAATAACATGCGCCGTTCACTCCCTCTTCGGTGCGCCGAAAAGGGGACTCCTTTTCGGCGGCCCACCATCAAGCAGGGCAGCGATCGCCCGTCGCCACCTTGACGGCTCGCAATACGGCCGTGCGCGCGGCCGCCAGGGCGCTTTGCGGCCCTGGGGCGCAAGGGCCGTTTGCCACTTCCTGGGCGCCAGCGCGCCGATTTGTCCCGGACAGCAAGATCCAATTCCCCGGTGTGTGGACCACACATGTCCCACCCTTTGCCGGTACAGCGAATCGCCACATAGGCGCGGGGCCCGCTGGCCCCCGGTCCGCGCCGGAGACGGCGCCACCGGGCCCGAAGCCAAGGAAGCAGGTGCCCACCTTTCAGACGCCCTGCGCCCAACGGTTCGCAACCGACACCCCCCACCGGCAGGTGCTCGTCTTCAGCTCAAGAGTACCACCTCGCTTCGGCCAGCACAGGGACTGTTTGGGCTGTTCCTGCCCGACGCGCAATCTCGACGTTGAGCTGACGTTGGCTGCCTTGCTCCGTGGCGGCTTTCGCGGAAGTCCGCGGCGGTTTGCCGGCGGGGATGACGGATGAGCTGGACGTGGTCGCCCGTGCCCTGGCCACGGAGGGGTACCAGGTCAGGGAGTTCCTGAGCTACCGCCGGGGCGGGTCGGGCGGGCGGCTGGTGTTGCGGGCGCTGGATGAGCGCAGCGACGAGGACGTGGCGATCAAGTGCTTCCGGAGGGGGCCCAACATCAGCCGCAAGCACCTGGCGCGGGAGGTGCTCTACCACCGCGGGCTGGTGCACAAGCACGTGGTGTCCTTCAAGCGCGTCTTCCTGACCCCGTACTACCTGTGCATCGTCATGGTGTACGCTCCCCACGGCAACCTCCAGCAGTGGCTGCAGCGCGCGGGATGCTTCCCCGAGGGCTTGGCGCGGGCGCTGTTTCAGCAGATGGTGTGCGCCGTGGACTTCTGCCACGGCAAGGGCGTCTTCAACCGCGACATCAAGCTGGAGAACCTGCTGGTGACGGTGGAGAGCGGGGCGGGCGGCCAGCACTTCAAGCTGCAGCTTTGCGACTTCGGCTTCAGCAAGGGCCGCCATGACTCTACCCCCAAGACGCTGGCGGGCACCTGGGGCTATATCGCCCCGGAGGTGGTCAAGAGCTGCTACGAGCGGCGGGGCTACGACGGCCGGGCCGCGGACATCTGGTCTCTGGGCATCTGCCTCTACCGCCTGCTGTACGGTGCCCTCCCCATGGTCGCCACCCCCAACCGGCCCAAGAAGCGCAACTGGTGGGTGGGCGCGGAGCTGAACAGGCTGACGCAGCTCATCGTGGAGATCCCCGAGGTGCAGGAGGTGGTCGTGGAGGACGGGCTGCAGGACATCAGCCGGGTATCCGACCCATGCCGCCTGTTGCTGAGCCGGCTGCTCTGCGCCGACCCCCGCCAGCGCATAACCCTGCCGGAGCTGTGCCGCACGCCTTGGTTCCTGACCGACTACCCGGCCGACCTGGTGGGCTACAACGAGCGCCTGGCGCGGGATTACGCCGCCGACATCCGGAACAGGCTGGACGAGTACCTGCAGAGCGAGGCGGAATTGGAGGGGCTGGTGGACGCGGCCGTGGAGCGGGTGCCGGCGGGCTGGGACCAGGTGGGGTCGCCGGCAATCGTGGGCGGCAGCGCGTCGAACTTCACGACGTACGCCCTGCCCACGAGGTCGACGGTGCAGAGCCCGGACGCCAGGGGCGTGTAAGTGGACCGAATCGGGTTAGAACCCCTGCGATTCGATTTTGCGATCGGTGGCATGATTTGCGCTCGTGAGGGGCAGGCGCATTGCGGCCGCGTGGGGAGGAGCACGGGGGCTAGCAGATGGCGGGCGTGCGCCTCAAATGGCGAAGACCTGCTGAAAGAAAGGATGTGTGGACGTCAGGATGTGGATGATTGAGGTTGGAGGGGCCATCGACGCGGCGGGGCGGCGTGGCGCGGGGGAGCCGCGCGGGGTGCGGAGTTCTGCCTCGGGCGGTTGCTGGGCGGTGGGCGCGCCTTCCTTGCAGTTGCCGACCGCGTGGCGTCAATCGCTTGTCTGAAGGTCTGGGAAGAAGTCTGCGACTAGCGGCTGGCCGACGCGGCCGAGTCATTGGTGGACCGACCCCATCTCCACGAGATGCAGAGGTGCAGAGGTGCTGGTTCCAGGCTACAGTGGGGTGGGCCGCTGCAGGCGGTCGTTTTGGCGATGTGGGGGGTGCCTGGACGTGCACTAGTGGGGTGGGTGGCCCCCACAGCATCGGGATCCATGACTTACTGCCGCAGTTGGTGGGTGGCCACTGCTTTGTATGTGTGCACATAGCACAGTGCAGGGGCGTAGAGAGCGGTGCTTTGGGGTGAGTTGCTGGGCGCTGAAGGAGACGTGCCCTGGGGAGGCCGCTGCTTATGGTGTCGTGGCTTGCTGTGTATATGCATGCAGTCTATGCACACAATTTTTGCTGTGGTTGCGCGATTGTTGTGGCTCCTGGGGGGAGCTGAACGTCATGAGAACGGGTGCAGTGCTGCCAGCACCTGAGATGTACGTTAGATTGTTCAGGAGAGTTTTCGGAGCAGCGGGGCAGGGCAGCAGGCCATTGAATCAGGTGTAGTGGAGCACATGGGAGGGGTACAGGGGGGGATGTATTGGGAGTTTGGACGGCGGGGAAGAACATTTGTTGATAATAAGATGCACCTGGAAGGACCCTGTGCTCTCTGGGTGGGCTCTTGAGACACGGTAAAGTAATTTGTGGGTGAGCTTGGCGTGTAGAATGAGAGAGCATCCCAAGGCATAGCCCAGGTGTCCCTGCCTGGCATCCTTTGTGCGTACGGTTTGTGTGCCATCAATATTGATACACCTTGAGCCTGCTGTGCTTAAATTGTTGTGGCTGTAGCCTGGGCTAGAAACAAAGCAAACTGCAAGAGCGATTGGGAGTGCCTACAAAGACCAATGCCACAGCCTCCTGTTTATCCACAGCCCGAATTATTGTAAGGGATCGTCGTTCCAGGCTCCCACAGTGCCATTTCGCTGATGACACCAGCTGGGTGTACTTGGCGCAGCACCTCAGAACGAAGGGCTCCAGCGGAGCGACCGACGAAACAAATACAAATCAGAGGGGCACAATGCACGCTGAATTGTGCAGCCAAGGAAAGGTGGTTTGCCGGTCAAGTGCTGTTGCTTTCAATGTCGGCCCTCAGGGCGTGTGGCACATTGCCACTGATCGGGGGTTTCAGCGGCTTCCCAATCCCAACCTTCATCCCCTGTATTGATTGACTGAAGCACACTCGGCATACCCCTTGGCTACTCGTGGTTAAGTTCAGCCAACTACTAGAAGACACAGGGACATCAATGATCAAGGCGCTCATGATGGCATCCTGTCAAGGAAAGTTGTCCTACCTACTTGCAACTGGTGCCTGTCAGCACACCCCGAGAGCCTGGACCCTGACTCGCCACACGGAGGGGAAAACTGTGAGTTTTGGATTCTGGGCGTTGGATGTGAGGCAGCGAATGGGTTGACATTCTGAGGCTGGGTAATGAGCCAATTCAATTGGGTGCAACGTGGCTTTTATCAAGTCACCGCTTGGTTTCGAGGCTGGCTGGTCTAAGGCCGGGGTTCTGTTGATTATGCTTGAAGGCGTAGGGCCCCAGAGCGCCCGCAGGGACCCCACCACAGCCAGATGACATCCAATCGTCAACTGACGGGCATTTTCCAGTCGCGCTTCGGGCAGAGGAGTTTAAGGTGATGGCGCAAATTGCACCACATAGATTGGTGCGTCAGGGATGGTGTTCTGTTCTTTGTTTCTCTGAGTGCATTATTATCTCTTTCGTCATGGGTAGCAGTGCTTGGCTACTGTACCGCAGGTTCTTAAATCTTTCCGCACAGTAACATAAAGTGTTCCTGTGCATCGGCTTTGGACGTGGTGTTGCGGACATTCTTGAGTGGTCTTTTTAGGGACAGCTGCGGACACCAATCGCCCTACATCGCATTTCTTGTGAATGGGCCCTGTCTTGAATTGTGCATAGGGACAATCACTTTGGCTGGCTGTAATGGAATTTGACAGTAACATAACGTTTGGCCTTTTTCTGTGGAGCAACATTAAATATTGCAAAGGACGGCGGTCCATTCTGGCCGTCATCTCCGGAGATAGCGCAGCAAAATCACCCTCAAACGGGCAGCTGAGCCATGTCGACAGCCTCACCACCACGTCAGTTGAGGGTTCACTGAACGACCAAACTTTTGCCCCTCTCGCGAGCTGGCTCTTCACGAAGAACTGCTTGTCGCGACGACGACGACCACCAAAAATAGCGGCGACGGCAAGGGGAAGTTTCAAACGGGTAGCAGACTTCCCACTGCCAGCCAACCATGCAAATGCGCTTGTAGAAACTCTCACAGCCGCCGCTCAGAGCGCCTCACCCGTTCTCAACTGCTCTTCAACAGTCGACGAAGTCAAAACGGAAGTCAGGTCCTCGGGTCAGGGCCGCCTTGCCCACAGCACGTCGGCGTATGACACGGAAAACGCTTCTCTCCGCCTCGACAAGGCTGCGCAGCGATGAGATTTGGCAAGTTCTGGCAGGCAACTACACTGCACTGAAGGTGCTGTTCTTGAACGGCAAGGAAACGTCTTAAAAACACGGCCCAGACTGGCCGCGACCTTAGGAGAGTCGAGAGCTATTGCGCTCAGGCCGTGGCGAACGTTGCGCGCACAGCTAGGGGAGTCAGGCAGCCAGGCCGAACGCCTAGACCGCCGCGGGAGACGCAGACAGACCCCAGGCCGTGGCGAACGTTGCGCGCACAACTAGGGGAGTCAGGCAGCCAGGCCGAACGCCTAGACCGCCGCGGGAGACGCAGACAGACCCCACACAGTCGTTCTTACAGCTGCCATGCCGAGTGCAACAATGGAGAGTCCCCCACAGCGCTGTCCGCGCCCCAAGTACTTGTAACCTCCCCCGAGTTTGAGATGCCCCCCCATATGAAACAACATCTTTTGATTCCACGGAATCTTTCCGCCGCAGTGCCGTGTCACCACAAATCACACCGGTGTGGGCATAAAATTACTTCCCGTTCTTGTTTGCTGAATTTCGGTTCTTGTTTTCGGACACCCTAAACCCCAACTACTGATCCACGCACCGGGACTGGCCTTGTCAGCGGAACAAGAACCGAAATTCAGCAAACAAGAACGGGGAGTAATATATTCTCCACCGGTGTGCCCCACTTCCCGGCCACGTAATGCCCCACGCGGCCGTGTTCCCATCAAAAGCTACGTGGCGCCTCCGCGCGCCCCTCCTGACCTCGTTTCACTGTGCCCTATGGCAAGTCGCCCAGGGGCCAACCCCCCTCCATCCAAACGGCACCATCGCACATAAAATACCATATCTTGCTCACTAAGGATCCGTTTGAGGTGAAATCTTCCGCAAACGATTTCTTTAAAACATCTCTACATACCTTGGGATAGTAACAGCATGTTGCAAGCCTGACTTGCAACTGATTGATCTTTTAAATCCAGAATCGATCAACTTTCACAAGTCCATTTTTCTGATTGATGGCACCCAGCCTCCCGTGACAAACCATCTTGCTCTGAGCTAAGGGGCACACTTCTGAGCAGCTTGCATGCCACAGGACGCCAGAACTCTCTAGCACCATGCCAGGATGACAAATCCAGCTGCAGTACATTTGCATGCCTCTCGTATCAGTCCAGCGACCTCCCGTTCTGCGCATCCACGGCGCGCACGCTCGCTCGAACTCACGGCGCTCCGCCACACAGCCGACCACGCAGGGGGAAAGGCCTGCCCGTTCACCAGAACCCCCCCGGTAACTTCGACCCCGATCCGTCTCAATCGACGATTCGGTCGTGTGTTTGCCATCCCCCATCGGCAGCACCATGGCCAGCCACGGCTGTCCCGGCTCGATCAACAGGCATTGCTCGGAAAAACTGACGCAACCCAACTCGCCAAGCCTTTCTGCGTCCAATGCCCCCAGTCGCGCACGGCTGTAGCCCTTGCCAAAGCAAACGCACGTGCCCAACAGCGACCCGGGTGTTTCTCACTACTTCACGGTGTTTTCCAAACGTGTCTGACACCGGTGTGCCCGTGACGCGCGCTGCCACGTACTGGAGCTGTGTCCGGCATCACAACTGCACTGCTTTAAGGTTTTTGGGCATCAAGCAAAGCTGCCGTAGTCTCTCTTTGTCACCGACGTCATCTCTTTGCATTCTGAGTACCTGGGGTTTGAGTTACTAGAAAATTCTGGAGCACCCCTGGGTGATGTTTGGGGTTTTTGCCTCATTGAGCGCCATCCCACTGGATGGCAATCAGTGTGACGAAGGTGCTGAGGCTGTCGACATCCCCTCTGCATCATTTCTGGACCGTACGGGTCGCCAGCAGAGTGATATCCTTAACTTACTAATTTTTGATGACCCCCTTTTATTGGCGACCCGAACAATATATTGCTGAGGAGCAACGTCAAAAAAATGAACAGCGCTCTGAAAAGAACGTGGAGCAAAAAGCGTAACAGTAAAATCTTTTGATGCGGAAGCGTTGAATTCTCTACCGTACATGTCAAGGGACATGACAAGTCGATCCCCTTGCAGCTTTCAGGCGTGGTCAACAGCAAGCGGTGTTCTGCCGCTTCTTGTATGTCAACGTGTACCACTTGTGCGGACTGGAATGGGCGCTTGGCCTTTCACAGCTCCCAGCAAATGTTAAACGTCTCACCCCCAAGTTTGCAATCCTGCTCCGCTGGGCCACCAGTTCTGTAGACCCTTCACCGCGGATTCAGCACTGCCGACCGCTACCCGACAACCACAGGCCGCGGCGGGTGGTGCGCTGTGAGTCCCGCACCGTCACTGTCGCCTCACTGCCCCAGGGCCGCGGCGAATGGAATCTGCATCGGCCCGTGACTGATCGCGGCGTAGTCACGATCAACTGTACTTTCCTTGAGCGCACGTCGCCGACTTAACGTATCTCCCACGCCTGTCCTCCTGGGAAGCTCCCCGCACCTTTTCTCTTCCGCACTCCCCTTCCCAGCGCCTGTGCGCTGAACGGCGTCCACGCCGAGACTTTCCTCACAGGCGGCACCATGGAGGACGAGGGCCAGGCCCGCGGCACGCCCCTGCTGGAGCACAGCGGCTTCGAGTACCGCAAGCGGCCCTACCGCGACATCTTCTTCACGATCCTGTACTCGGCGTACATGATAGTCATGGGCGGGATTGCGATCTACGCCGTGGTGGAGAGGTGGGTGGAGGGGGCTGCTGGGGGCTCAGGGAAGAGGATTGTGTCGAGGCCGGGGTTGGGATGGGTGGGGCTCTTGTGTCGGGCCGCAAGGCGCCGAGGATTGGGATGGAGGATTTGATTTGGAAAACGCTGTCTGGGAGGCTAGGCGGCGGGGGGCGAAATCGGCGGAGGGTCAAGTGGATCGCTGTGTTCAAGGTTGGGACGGCCGCCGGCGCAGCCGCCGGGACTCTGCTTCTCGCATTCTTCAAAGGAAAGATCTCGTGGGCGTCGAGAGTAACGGCAGCCCGCCAACCCAAACCTTGCGCCGCCCCGCTGTGTCGGGCGCTGGAAAATGGCCTGGTTCTTTCGAAATTCCCCCCGCGATCTGCACCTGGGCCTGCGGCCATTGCGTCTGTCGCGTGCGACCTTGGGGTGGCGACGGGGCGCTCGCCACTCCGGCGATTGCAAAACAGGCGCCACGCGGCTAATGCCTCCGACACGCTTCCACACACTCCCCAAATTTGTACCCCTCCCCCCTGAGCCGCTCCTCTGGTTCCCCTTTTTACATGACCGGGCGTATCGTTCCCTGCCGCTAGACAGCACGTGCAGATTGTTCTGTTGCCGCGGCGCGGAGATTGACAGCTGACACGTGGCCCCGGCACCCCGCGCCTGCAATCACAATTGGTTTGGGATGGAACGCGGGTGGGCTGACGGTGGATGCTGAGCGCATCGCGTGATGTAGACCGAGTTCACCCATCGGTTGCCCCTGGAGTTGTCGGGCGCCTGCCGAGAGCGTGCCGAGCAGGGTCGGGACCTTTTGGGGGCGGGGGCGGCGGCGGAAGGGCGTCTCCGGACGCGTCGCGGATCAATGAGCTCTGGGAGAGCGCGGCTGATGACTGGCCAGCAACAAACCTGGAAACACGATTCCCACTGAATCCCGCTTTGATTGAGACTGCGATGCCGATTTGGGTATTTCCGATGATTGGTGATGACAGGGCGGCCGTCCGACAGGCCCTGAGCGGCCGCGATTGGGCCACGCGACCTGGTTAGTCGCTCCCGTACCGTTTTCACTTTCGCCGAACTGTTTTCAGAAGTTAATGCGCCTAAAGCCCCACACCTGTCTGCTAAAAGCAAGCTTCACACGTGCAGCAGAAAGGCTGCACCTTCATCAAAGCGTGTGGGAGCCCGTGGTTTGAAGGGCTGCTTCGGCGTGGGCTGATGCGTGGAAAGGCGCTGCTTTGTCACCTGCTGACAAGCATGACAAAAGCGCTTTCCAAAATGGTGACGATGGCACAGCAGAATGCGTTGTGAACAGCTGAGAGACAGGGTGTAGTCTGCAGGGTTGTTTGCATGAGAATATATTACTCCCCGTTCTTGTTTGCTGAGTTTCGGTTGTTGTTCCGCTGACAAGGCCAGTCCTGGTGCGTGGATCAGTAGTTGGGGTTTAGGGTGTCCGAAAACAAGAACCGAAATTCAGCAAACAAGAACGGGGAGTAAAGTTATGCCTGTTTGCGTTGTGCTGCACAGTCTGTGCCAGCGCTTGTTTGACAAGGTGCCGCTCTGGCGGAATGGCTGGTACCTGAAGGAGTGAAGCTTGCATCCAGCTTGAGAATGCTGCCGGCATCGGACCATCATCAAAACGCAAGGATGCAGTTCCAACAGACTCGTTTCTCGAACAGGCATTTGTCCAGTAACTGCGCAGACAGTTCCAACAAAACGACATTTACCACGTCGTAGGCGTGCACGCCTTGGTTGGTGCAGAATAGGACTCGCTAGCGTTAAGTACGCAGCTGCCCTGCCCCAACCACCGCCTTCAATAACCCGAACTTCGAACCCATGCGTCCTCATTACAATCATCGACCTCGTGTCTGGACATCCTTTTGATCACCAGCACGCAGCACGACGAGTTCCTGAGAATCAGATTGCTGAGCAAATAATTACGGAGATTGTACATAGTACTTTGTTTGTATTTTGTGTTTTGACTGCCATGTGAGCATATCCCTCCAAGCGATCCCCAGGCACAGGGGAGGGTATGAAGTTTAAACTTGCCTTCCATAGCGCCTGTCGTGAATAGAAACTCCTCTCTTGAGATTGTGAAGCCCATCGTACGACCTGCTGCCTGCTCCCCCCACAACAGCAACCGTCCCGGCCTGGTTGGATGGGGCCAGGAACGCGAGCAACAATGCTTCGGCGTCCAACAACATCGATCATCGCCCGACGTTGCTCTTCAGGTGGTAGAGCAGTGGCTCGAATTTCCATGCATTTCATGCGCCCACTGGTGACGACCCCTCCCCCCCCTTCTTTTGCAACGCTGCCGCTAACCACGCAAGCCGAACTATTCAGCCGGAGTTTGCTCAAAATAGGCGGTGGGGCAGCGCTGTGTGCACTTGACGATTGACGCCAAATGGGACTGCCGGCCCCAGGAATCCCGACGCCGAGCAGCTGTGGAAGCGTGACTACGTCACGAACGACACGTTCTGTCCCTACGGGTCCTCCAACAACACCTTCATCGACCTTCAGGTCGAGCCCACGGGCTACTACAAAGAGGCGTCCTTCACCTACGCCGATTTCTTGCGCGACTCGTACTACTGGATCATCGGATCCGCCGTGGGATCGGTGCTTGTGGGCATCGCGTATTTGCACGCGGTCTCCAACTGGGCCGTGTTCATGGTCTACGCCACTGTGAGCATCGGCCTGTTGGTCCCAGCGGCGGGCGGGATCGTCATGATCGTACTGTACAGCGAGCCCATCAGCGGAGGCATCCTTCTAGGCCTGGCGTTCATCTTCTTCGTGTGCATGTGCCTGGTGAGGAAGTTCCTTGACCAGGTGGGCAAGATGCTCGACGTGGCCGCGGACGGCGTCAAGTACAACTGGGAGCTCTTTTTCTTCGTCATCATTATCAAGGTGGGGCATGAATTGAATTGATGAATTGCATAGATAACAACAAAAAAGCACAAACGCGCCCTTGCAGCGACCCTGCACCTGGGCACGGCTCACAGGCACAAGTTTTGTTCCGAAAATGCTTTGGTTCCTGCTTCTCTTTGGAGGAGGCGATCTGCTTTGTCTGATTTTGGGATACTGGGGTTGCAATGGAGTTCAATTTCTGGCTCCCCACACCTGATGGACCGGTTTTAATTCGCCTCAAGGTGATTGGCACGTAAACAGTTCGTACGAGATAGAGTCGCACGTTCTCCAAGAAAGGATGAACAATGCATTAACTGTATTTGTAACCTACGAAATAAAATCACTGAATAGTTATGTCCTGCCACCATTCAAAACATAGTGGACCCGTGTGCTGGGGCATGTGCAGATGCAGCTTGCCATTTGCTGCTAGTTGGTCAATTGGCCATAAATGTTCAATAGTAAAAGAATGTGCATAACTGTGCAAAGCACAGCAAGCAAATAGTTGGATATTCGCGGAAGAGATTTCGCTGGCTGATCAAGCAGCCAAAAGCAGCATTGCTTGTTATGCACGTTCCTTGATGCCAATTATTTGCACATTGCAGATGCACATTGCCCTGATGCAAATGGAATGCAATAGAATCTACTGTATTTGAACAATTGGTTTCCGGCCACCAGGTTTGCCTGCTTGTGTACCTGGCCATCCTGGGCATCCTTGGCATTGCTGTCATGGCCGACGGGTACTTCGTCCCCAACGATGAGCGTGGTGGCCGCCCCATGTTTGATGGCGAGTGCCTGGATCTCGAAGGGGACAGTGTCCCATGCTGCGAGTGGAAGACCAATGGCTGGGTCAAGACCTATTGGGTGTTTCTGGTCCTCCTCATGTTGTGGTCTGTCTTCCTGATCTTTGAGATCAAAGTGTACGTCATCGCAAGTGTCATCTCAGAGTGGTACTTCAAGGACCCAGAGGGCGAGGGAAGCTCAAGGCTGGCGCTGTCCAATGCCTTTGGCCCCAGTTTTGGAAGTCTGTGCTTCGCAAGTTTGCTGCTGACCGTTGTGTCAGTGGTGAAGTGGTGCCTGGAGAAACTCAAGCAGAAGGCCCCTCAGAACTGCTGCATGAGGTTTGTGGCCCTGCCCCACTCCATTTGTGAGGTTTCAACTTTGAACATCACAAAATGTGTTCCGGTTGCACCACCTCGTGATGGTGTCACAATAGAGGTGCTGTGGTGTCACAACTGCAAGCAACCAACGTTTGTTGGGGACTGCATGCATGTACATTTAAGTTGTGCTTGTCACGTCTTGTAGGGTGCATGGGCAGCTCTTCATTTTTGTTCACAAGTGGAATCTAGCATTGCTCGATAATGCACATTTTTGTAACTCACCCTTTTCAGAATGTGCAATTGGCACACGCAGTCACTCCAGACTAATGCTATGTCGTGTTTGATTGTTGCTGCCATCACAAAAATCGGCAGTGTGTGTACTTGTTTGCCTGTCTTGAGTCAAGCTTAGTCCGTCGCTGCATCCAATGCATCTGCCATCCTGAGCCAATCAGGCCCAATTTAGCTGCATGCTGTCTTTGCTATTTGCTCCCCTCAAGCAGCAGCCACACTCCACGCCACCGGCCTTCAGGATATCTGATTTTGCCAAATTGGGAGCAAAGACACATTCATGCAGGCATGCAGGTCAGGTCAGCTGATTGGATTGTCTTAGCTGAATGAGTTTCAGTTTGCTGCCTGGGTTGACTGCTTGGATTGGAATACCAGGTGGTTGTCCTGGTGCATCGACGGTATACTGGCCCTGCTCCTGCCCATAACTGAGTTTTCGACTGTGAGGATGGCGATAACGGGAGAAGGCTTCATCGGTGCCGGCATGGAGATCACGGAGATGCTATCGCGCAACTTCCTGCCAACAATTGCGATCTGGTGAGGGATGGGACCCCTGGCTTGTTCGGATCCAGCAGTCTCTGATGCACTGTGCACTGAGCATATCTGCTGTCACTTGTCTGCTTCTTTTGTCACTGCCGCCATCTGGTTGATTGACGTGGACGGGCACCAACCGACTTTGATAATACATTACCAATAGTGACTACATTTGATGGATTCTCTGTGGCTGCACTCAGGTACCTTCCTCCTGTGGTCCTGGTCTTTAGCGCCCTGCTGACCTCCTTGGCTGTGGGTGGTGTGCTGGCAACCATAGCCTACAAGGTCTTTGAGCACACCAACAATCCCCATGCAAAGGACTATGCAGGCCTGCTGTTCGCCATCACGTTCCTCATCATCTTCATGGTCCTCATATTCTTCATCGCCCTCATCCTCAACGCCATGAACACCATCTACATCTGCTTTGCCATTGATCGAGACAACAAGCGTGAGACCAAGGGCAATGTGCACGAGGTAATGCAGCAATAACACCTACTTACGTCCATTGTTTCAAAAGCATTGTTGCTTAAGAGCTGATTTGGTTGGAATTTTGTTTTACATTCGCTCTAATGTTGTATGCCTTGTTGCCAGATGATGAGGTGTGTGCCAGACATAAAGAAGATGGACGACGACAACAGGGTTGAGCCCTGAATTGCAATGAAAGGCATGTACGAGCCTAAATTGCCAATGACGATGATGAAAAGCACTGGATGCTTGCCAACTGAGCTGGGCTGGCAAGAATTCTGTCACTGATGCCGAGTCTATTAGTGATGCTCTTTGAATGGCCACTGTTGGCTGTACATATGAGATCTGGCAACAGAGAGGTTCAGATTGCAAAATGCGGGCCATGGGGGTCCGATATACTTCGCAAGATCTGGGGGGCGATGCTCTTATTAAGAGGTGCATAAGAAGGGACGGATTCTTCACCTTCATATTTTTTTGTGGAAGAAGCGGCGATGGCTTCCTGTACACTCGTGGCAGATACTGCTTGCGAGTGTTTGCGAGCTCAACATGCACTGCATTAACAATGAACAATCTGGCAACGATCGGTTCAGGTGGAAACCTTATCAATCTCAAGTTCTGGAATGTTGACCCTCCTTTGTGGGTTTGTAATACTTTAAATTGCCTTCGACGTGTCAAAGCGGTTCCCTTGCACATTGTGGGCAATGACGGGCATGAACACATCCAAGAACATCTGTATGTCCCACATACGTTCATTTGTCCGCTTGCCACCCGTGTGGTCAGACACGGCTACCAGATGTGCGGGCCGGGGAACGCGCCACCCTGCAGGCGCGCCTTCTCACCTTTATTGTGAACTGACGTCCACCATCGAGTCGAGTTTGTGTTTGTCCAGGCCTGCTCTTTGCATTCACGGTTGATTGGTTCGTTTGTTTCCATGCATACACCTTGTGCTTTATCCATGTCGTTTCTGGCTCAGCAACAGAACACAGCACCCAACAGCGGTCACCGCGTCACACAGCGCCGCCTTTCAACGTCGTCCGGCCCCGAGAACATGCCAAGGCGCGGCCCACAGCAACGGCGCCTTCATCAACTCCGTACAGCTCATCCGCACAGGCTCGCCGGCGCCAACCACCCCCTGTTGCAACCCTGGTGCACGCGGGGCAGCCGCAGGCGCGGGAGGCCACCTCGTCCTGACACCCCGCGACTCCTGACAAATCCTTGCACGGGAGACCTTCAGGCAGCCCAACAAGCGCCATGTTCACCTCACACACAGCGCCCCACTAACCCAGCGGACCCTCCACACCATCATTGGGACGAAAACCTATGTTCACAATTGGCGACCACTGTGTCTCCATACTCATTTTCATCATTTTTTACCGCCAACCAACATTCCAGCCCGCTTCCTTTTCGCAGCCCCTTCGGCACACCTTCCGTACCTCTCCCCACTTTTCGGCCCCTGCCACCACCGTGCAAGTACGGCGCAGCCGCCCCACGTCAGCCCCACGCCCCACCCTTCGGTAGTGGCGCTCGCCGGTTTAAGGTGCCCGCACCGCGGCACAGCGCACCCCCCCACTTCCGCGCACAGCGGCGCGCAGCCCCGCCTCCTCATACCGCGCGTGCTGGTACCAGGCCACCTACCCACGCTTCCGCTTGTCCCGCGCTAAGCCGCGGTCGATCCCGAATCAGGGGATTCGAGCTGTGCGTCGCGAAGCCGCGGGAAGACGTGAACAAAAGCGTCCGGCTGACCGGGCAGGATATAGGGGGCTTCGTCGGTTTGGCGGGCGCATGGGTCAGTCGGACCTGCCCCCGGGATGGAGCTCCGGCATCTGCCTCCCACAGTGGTTCGCCGTCCAGGGCGAGCTGGGCAGCGGGTCGCAGGGGATGGTGCTGCTGGCCCACGACGAGCGCCTCCCGCCCGGATCGCCGCCGGTGGCGATCAAGTGCATCGCCCGCTGGTGGCTGTGCGGCGACCGGCAGAGGAAATGCGCGGAGCGGGAGATCAAGAACCACCGCAAGCTGTACCACAAGCACGTGGTGGCCTTCCGGGAGGCGTTCCTGACGCAGACGCACCTGTGCATCGTGCTGGACTACGCTACGCGCGGCAACATGCACCGCCTGCTGAGGGACTGCTACGGCGGCAGGGTGGAGGAGGACGTCGCGCGGTGGTACTTCCAGATGCTGATAACGGCGGTGGACTATTGCCACAAGCGCGGTGTCAGCAACAGGTTTGTGGGCGGGTGGGGTTGTGCGTGAAAAAGACGGGGTGCGTGCCATGCATAGGGTGCATGCCGCGCTGGCTACGGGAGGGAGGGCCCCGGGGGTGTGAGGAAGGCGTGGACGGGCTTTGCGGTGGTTCAGGGATTGCCGTTGGACGATCGGTGCCGCGGGGAAGGTGGTGGGCTGGGCTTTTCGCGGCGCTTTTCGGGGTGAGGTTCACACCAGGGCGCCCCCTTTGTGAAGGTCCGGTTGACGGGTGTTGAAGCTGGGGTGTGTGTGGACGGACTGAATGGGCCGGGAAAAATGGGTGCATGCTGTCTGAAATGTCACACTGGACCATGGAGCTCAGTGTGGTGGGTTCGGTCCTGCCGGCGCCGCTGGTTGTCGGGAGGGCCTCCCACGATCGGCGGAGCGTTTCGCGATTGTCGCTGATCGATCGTCTGGTGCGGGTGCAGGGACATCAAACTGGACAACCTGCTCGTGGAGCAGACGGACGAACAGTGCCTGCCGATCTTGCTGATATGCGACTTTGGCCTGTCGAAGCACAACGAGTCCATCACGCCGCCCTCCACCAACGTCGGGGTACGCCTGGGCACCACCAACGGCGCGCGCGAGCGTGTTTTTCATTTTTCAATCCAGAAGTTTCACATTTCTGGCTCGGCTGCCCTGGGCTCACGTGCTTATCTGCGCCGTGCTCACACCCACTTGACCAGCTCGGCCTGGGCATCATCGCGGCGCTGTACTGTGAGCGTACGGTTTGCGTGGATCCCTGTCAAGAAGTGCTCTTGTGTTATGGCTGCGTTTGTTCAAAGTGGAGCTGGAGACAGCCGCCTGCCACAGTTATTGGACCCCACGGACTGCCCAACCCTTCCTACCTCACCACCACCAGACTTTCTGCCCTTAGACTTCTTGAGTATTGTTAATTCGCCCTCCAGGGCTGCTTGCTTGTGCGAAGGACGGCTTGAAATCTGTTGCTGAAGATGGGGCCCCAGTTCCACGTTTCTTCTTTCTGAAGATCGCACACTGTTTCCCCACACCCAGTCCCCTGCCCCTCCAGGCACACCTTCTCTGTTATGGACCATCTCTGCCTCCCAAACTCTGTGATTTGTCCCATTTTCCTGCAACAATCGCTGACCTCTCCATGCTTCGTCGCCCCAGCCCCCACCCCCCACCCTGCCTCCAATAACACTTCCATACACCCTTCTCTCTAATGGATCCCAACCTGTGGGACTCGTCCCACTTTCCTGCAATGCCTGCTGACCTCATGTTTTGCGGCCCACCTCCCAATAACACTCCTATACACCCCCCAGCCCACTGGCTCGCAGCGATCAATCCATAAAAAGAATTGTGGTCCACAATTTGTGGATCAATACAAGGATGCAGCCATCAACTTGCTGTCTGCGCCAGAGACAATGTCTGCAAATCAAGGTGCCGTGAAAGTGAAAATCAGGCAAGGTATTAACCTTCCAATTTCCCACTCCAGACACCCATCTACCAGGCCCCCGAAGTGATCTTCTCCTGTGGCCAGTGTGACTACGACCCTGAAATGGTGGACATCTACTCCTGTGGCGTCGTCCTCTACCGCATGCTATTTGGCATCGACAAGGCCCCCATGGGTGACCTGCACATGGAGCCCAACCAGTCCTATCAAGAATACGTGCATAAGCTGCAAGCCCTGATCGTGTCAAAAGGGGACGACGCAGTCCTGTTGCCCCGGCCCGGTTGTGGGCAGCTGTCGTCGGAATGCATGGACCTGCTACGACGAATGCTGGCAGTTGACCCAGGCAACCGAATAACGATGGACGAGATCTGGGCGCACCCCTGGTTCACGGTGGACCTGCCGAGAGGTACACGCAAGTACAACAGTGCGATGTGCTCCAGTGCTGTGCTGGAGAAGCACTTCTCTAAGGTTCAGAGCGAGGAGGTGAGTGGCATTGTGCACAGCCAGCGTGTGTCCTTCGGCTTGCTTTCCAAGGCTCGTTCCTTCCATGTCCCAGCGTGGCTGCCTCTCGCTTTTCTCGATTTGGTCGCTTCGATGAGCAAGGGGGAGCACCCGCACTTTTTTCTGCTTCATTTATTCAAAAATTAGTATGCCCCTCGTAGCAGTGAAAGCAAGTGTTGGGCACTCTGTGTCGAACACATTTTTGCCTTATCTGAGCACAGTGAAACTGATTGCAGGCATTCGACACGGTTGGATCGAGTTAGTCGCAATCCCAGTGAAACATGCGCATCTTGCGCGATGCTCTTGAGTCATCTGCGTCTGGTGGTCTCAATGTTTCTTGTTGCCTGTGTCCAAATTTTTCCTGATACATGAAAGGGCAGTTGTTTGCGTTCTTTTAATCAGTGTAGTCCATACAGACACACAGTACAAAGTTTGCGCCCTTTTATGTGTTGCTGTGTAAATGTATTGTGTTTGCATCTGTATTGATGCCAGTGCTATGTTCATCAGAGAGGCTGCCACCAGAACCTGTACAATTATTGGAAACCACAAAGATGTACTTGAGTGCATACAGAGACATAGCATCAAGCGAACTAGTTGAAACATCATCAAAGCAGCTGTTGGATCGAAACTGCCTTGTGTTTTGCAGGAGCTCCAGGAGATAGTGGCAGCCTCTGGCCAGCGCAACCTGACGAACGGTCTTGTGCATAGAGTAGGTTCCATACGAAGACTCTTCTAATATCATTCGGTTGTATATTTTCATCGACTGGGTCTTTGCACATGCTGGCAGTTGGTCGATATCGGCAATCGATCATGTGTCTCTCAGTATCTGGAGTTCATCCATCGGTCCGTACAGCGCCAACCCGCCCGAATTGGCTACGCAAGCATCGGTTTCTGCACGATAGTGCAAGTTACGGGGGAGATTGCACTGAGCATGGTAGATCCCTGGGGAATGCGCGTGCCGCACTTCTCTAAAAGCCGCCATTCGTGCACCCCTGGAGACCGTGTGTGGTGTATTTCCTGGTTCTGTGGCGAATCCAGCGCTGAAATCCAGCACTGTTGGTCCCTCGGGCCGTCAGTCGCTGCGGAGTCGGGGCGAGTGGTGTGTAGCTGTGGTGCTTGAGGGAAAATAAGGATAACAGAATGCGCACATGGCGTGCACGCTTCTGCCAAGTGCAAGGCGTCCAGCTCCTGCAAGGGTGGCTCGATCGCGTTGAGTGCACGCGGGAATCGCGGTAAATTTCGGCTGTCTGCGGCGGACTTGTCGTGAAACGTGGAGCTGTGGATTGGTGAACGTGCAAGGTGCACTCGGGGCACAGGGCATTACAAATTGTTTTTGTACACAAAATCCTGTACATTATTGTTTTTTTTTAGCGCGCTTGAGACTCGTGCATGGAAAGTCCCTGGCAGGCTTTCGCCTGATGGTTATGTTTCCGAACGTTTCCTGCGGCCATTTGGGGTGGCTCGACACTGCGGAGCCTCCCTCCTCCAGGCACTTGTGTATATATTGTATTACCCATTTAACATACCAATAAAATATTCAACAGATGGATTCACAAATTCGCCGGCGCGCCGCTGCCTGGGGGAGTAATGATGCACCATGAAATGGTGCATATGTGAGCAGAAAAAAGTTTGTCAGCATGATTAGGGAAAGAAAGCAGCAAAGTGCTGCGAAGCAGCGAGTTGTCATCTCCTGCACTCATGCACCACATGCAGCTGAAGGTCCACTGAGTCTGGCAGTGCAGTCAGGCAGTGGCGTCGCTGCGCTATATATGTATGAGGTGCACAAGCTGAACCGGGTGAAGATTTTTGCGAAACAAGGCACAAATATTCCACGTTGGACCCCACTGCATTCAACATCGATTATCGAGACGGCACCACACAAGATGCTCGAGTAGAGCATTCGCCACGTTGGCAGACAACTTGGCAAGTTGAGCCCATTGGCAAACAGGAAAGTCTTTTAGAAACGGCTTCAGCCAAAACTACACCCGTCGACACACGGCGTTGACTGTTCCAGTCACCTGGCCCGCCCTGCCACGCGAACCGTGCAATCACTCCAATGTACAACCTGCCGATAACCAACGGTCCGCCTGCCTTATTCTTATTTCCTTCATCTACGGAGTTCTGAGGTTAAATTCGTACAACACATTTCAGCTTTCCGTGCACGCCAGGCCGGGTGCGCGTCCTGCCGTCGACAGGGCGTAGCCCCGGCCCAAAGGCACGGAAGGATAACAGCACAGAAAAGCAGAGAAAATGCGAGGCTCGCCGAACCGACGTTTCACGGGCGCGGCTCTGAAAACCGTATGTACGCCCGTATCGTCTACTCATGCCCGCTGCCGATCGGAAAACGACAAAAACATGACAAAAGTTTGACATCTCGCCAGGCCTGTCCGGCCGACAGCCAAATGGGAACGCCGAAAGCGTGTCTCGCAGTCCGCTGGCCCATTCAGCCAAGTCAGCCGCCGGCGAACGATCTACTCGAAACGACACCCATCGCGCCACAGGTCCACGACTCGTGTCGCGGCGCATCTTCTTGAACGCACCACCCAAGCACGCACGACTCTGGTCGTGAGCCACCTGCTTCAACAAAAATCCTCTCATGCACGACACTATGCATGACCTACAGGCTTGAACGCACAGACGCCCACGTACCCAGCACTCCTTCAGCCCTAGTGACAAAACACTCTGTCCTCCAACCCGTCGTCAACTCCGCCAGAGTCCAAATAATGGGATACTTCTTAGGCCACCACTCGAAGAGCTTCGCATGTTTATGATCGGAGGGTTTAGTCATCCTGGGGCAGGAACCCCACGCGGCGCCTGCTGCACTCCGCCATGGCCAGCTCAGAGGACAGGAAAAACATGAAGAACATGGGCGACACCTGGCAACGGGAGCCCACGACGAGTCAGTTAAGTTTTGCGCACTGTTATTGAAGTTTAACAACAACCAGGCGTTCTTTGGCGCAATTGCAGCATTTTAGAGGTTGGAAGACGACAAGCTCAAAGCATTGCATGAGTGCGTTTGAACCCACGAAATAATGTTGCACTATTTACCAAATCCGCTCGACAGCAAACTGAAGGGAAGACCGTGTAAATTGGTGTCGAAAGCATAACACCTTTGTGCCGTTTGGATGAAAGAACAGCGACAACCTACTGTTGCAGCCGAACCAAGTGTTCAGGTTTGTGTTGCATGCAATAGAGTCAGTCACGCCTATCAAGAAAGTTGAGGCGACTATGTGCGACCACGGAATTTGCGCCCTTTGTACTTCATGCCGGTTGTGAGGATAAACTCATTTGCAGTATAAGACCAACTCCATCACGCTCCTCTCTACATTCCTTCCTGCTGTCAGTTGCGAAAGTTCATATTCCACACTCGTTTGAGTATGAACGCAACTGGGCGTTGTGCTACCCAACATGCTTCCCCACATCTTCCGTTCAGTTTTTTGGGTGAGTGCTCGTTTGGTACGGCATTGGAAAACGCACACTGCGCGGGCAACAGGTTACGTAACGGCGAGTGTGGCAAACCACACCCCACGGCGTCGACCCGCGTCGGGGCGTGGGGAGGGCAACACCCATGTCGAGGCTCGTGCCCAGTACGGCCAAAGAAGGCTGCCCACGCCGCAGTTTCAAAAAACAGGCGCAAGCTTCAAGCCCATCCACCCGATCTCTTCAGGCGCCCCGGTCTCTTCAGACGTCCCGGCCGCGACTGATCGGTCGAGCGAACGCATCGCGATGGGCGGGAAAGGTCTGCCCGAGGAGCAGAGTTCTCTCCCGAGGAATGGTCACGAGCGATCGCACCAATCGCGCTGATGCGTAGCGTCGGTCCGAAATTCCGAAACCCAGCTCCGCTCCACAAAAAACTTCCGGCACGTGCAGGAACGCCGTGCCCCAAAGATCCCACCCAACCGGTCGACAACCATCCATTTTGGCGACTCGATCACCGAAACGGGGAGCCCAGGAACGGTCCGGTCGCGTCGCGACGAGCTTCCGGCGCGGAGATAGCCGATCCGGAGGACGGAGCTCACCACCAGGGCCGTCTTGCCGCTGACGCCCAGCCGCGTCCTGAAACCCGTCCAGTAGCGGTTGGCGGCGTAGACGGCCGCCCCGGAGCCGCTGACCGCCACCGCCGCCGATTTCAGGCCCGCGGCGATCGCCTCCGTCACGCAGCTCGAGCGGTGCTCCTCCCTTTCCTGGGTGTCCAACATGAACGGCCTGGCCGCGAACGACATGACGAGATTCTGCACAAGCGGAGTGGATTGGTCGACGCCTGACGGCGAGATTCCAAACGGCTGTGGGGCCGGGCGCCCGGGGGAGAGTTGGCGGCGGGGGCGGTGTCCAAGGTCCGAAAGGCTTCGGCTCTTTTGGGCGGGAGCAGGCGAGGGGCCTGTTCAAATAGGGCGTCAGGGCGTTGACAAGCCTCGAGAGACGACTGAAAGGCGGGCCTGAGGGGTCCGTACTTAACGCGCTTATGACGGACGGGCGCGCACTGAGCGAGCGTCGCCCCACGCGCCCGGCGTGCGTCCTGCGGCGACGGGCAGCCAGCCGTCTTTACTCGATGAAGACGTGTAGGGCATCGAGGCGGGGAGGCGCGGCCATCAGCTGCCTGGGAGCCAGCGCCGATGCGCCCTCGATGGAGGCCTGACGTTTGGAGGCCGTGTTGTCAACCAGCATCGCCGGGATTCCAAACGCGGGTGCCCGTCCTGGTGTGGTCCAGCGTTGGCACGATGTCGGCGTGGCTGCCGTCCCCGGGCTATCTCGTTGTGCGCCGAGAAATTCTCACTCCCGTGCACGCCGAGGGGGCCCGTTGACCTTGGGAAGCGAACTTTGGTCCAACCTGCATTTTCTGACGTCCCGCCGCGGCTTCCCGACGTTTGCCCGATCTCGGGCGTTTCCGTTTCGTGGGAATGTAAGAAGCCCGTGCACGAACGCCTCCACTCTGGTGCACCTTGCGGCTTCTCAACGGCTGGTGGGTCGCACGAGCTGGCCAGGTTGTCATCATGCGCTGGCGGACATTGACGGTGGCGTTAGACATTGTGTGATGCGGGCGGCGCCCGCTGAGGAAAACGGCACCCGTGGGGCTCCTGTCTACGATCTCTCGCTCTTTGCCGTATATCCCCTGGTTCTTTGTCGGGAAAATCCTATGACTTGGCATGTAGGCTACTTTGCGGCATCGAAAGGGGCTGCTGGCTTCCTGAGTTCCATCGAAACTGATGTGGTAATCGATTGGCGATAATTGCTGGCATCGGAATCTCTGCAGCAAGGCGGCCTTTCCTAGACCATTGCAAAAAGCGGTGCAGCAGCCAAAGCCGTGTGCAAATGCCAGTGCTTCTTGCAAGACACAGCATTGTGGACCATGGCGAGCCCGCAGCTGCGAGCATTCTTTCCATGTTTGCACACGATATCTGTTGTCCCATGCACTTTCATTTGGGCGCGGGTGCTTTGAAAATGAACACTCTTCCCTCTTGTATGCACGTTATGCACAGCCGGAGCATACTGCCGATATTGTTGCTGTTGCTCGGCCCACTGCCTTCAAAGGATAGAGTGGTTGTTGGACTGGCCATCCAACCGTTGACGCACGGCACAACCGCTCTCTCCACAATCATTTCTGCATCCGCAACAATGGTGCCATGGTCCAATTGTCACGTCAGTCTAATGGTCACCTTAGGTGACTCACCTGGCATGCGCAGTTCAGTGTTTGTATCTCTCCTACGTAGCAAGACACCAAGCGTGTTGCTCAATACGCAAAGGCGCTTGTTTAAGATAAGCATGCAATGTGTGTTGTGCGCCGCTGCCCGCTTGCCGTGTGTTGCATGGACACAACGCTCTGCTCGCCTGTGCGAATTACCGTCTATTGACCATTAAGTGAAGACACTATTTGACTCTGTTACACCTAGCGTCGAAATGACGTTAATCTCAGCCCCCTCCCCCCTCTTGGCGTCCATCCTTATGCTTTGACGCCTCCTGCAATACATAACCATTGTATATTGCAACACACGAAAAAACACCATCGCTGCCACCATTCCACTTCCACACAGCACCACAAAGGGTGGCGCAGCGCAACATACAGTATCTTGAGAGCGCCCCTCTCCGGTGGCCTTTTGCGGACGCCTGATTTGCGTGTGGGTACTTTGCGTGCGACTTCTGTTTCATGATGACGGAGATATTGGATTCAGGTGAAGCCTTGCAAAAGCCCCGGTCGTACTGTCGCACACCGTAGCTTTTGCCCCGCCGACAACCAGCTTTGCAAGCCCATGTTGGACGAGCAACAGGCACGCACTCTGTGCAAAACCTTGCTGGTGATCTGCGGGCTGTTCTGAGAGGTGGTGTGTGTTTCCGACTTGCGAACACCCCTCGCTTCGGTGTGCTGTGCATCAAGGCAGGAAGGGGTCTGACAAGGCCATGTACCTGGCACGCGGGCCACAGGCGAAAGCGCCGTTTGTGTGGAAACCCCCCTGGACGTGGGCTGGTGGGTCATGCTGGCTGGCCCCAAGCGATCCCCAGAGTGATTTGTGGCAGCCGCGAAACTACAGAATGCGCTGTGGCCGCTGCCATTGTGGGCGCTGTGAACGCGCCCATGCCCACTTGGCCCATTTTGGTATGCGTTTTCTGACGACTTGAAGGTGTTCTAGACCTGCTGTTGCCTTATTTTCATTATGGTGCAATTACATATTTTCTTAGCGTCACGCCCTTGACCGGCACCCCACGCCCCACCCCCCTTCCCTTTCCCTTAACATCGATTTGACGCTATGCGTACCAGAGTCAAAATATTATCTTCCCTAGGCCGGATCCGTAAATTGCCAATTTGTCAATCCAATCAAATTACATTGATGGCATCTAAGAACATTCCTTGGGCAAGAAATGATCAGCCAGTATGCTTGGCTGTCGGTCGTGTTTTCATTATGTTTCATTTCCTCTGGGCTTCGGTGACTGAACACCGATGTGCAGTGGAACTCAATGAGAAAATTGAATACAGAAATGGGAGCCAGGTTAAGGAGAAGCAAGTCCGACACACCAAGACAGCTGCAGCCCCCATGTTGTGCAGGCACCTGGTCATGTACTGACTGACCAGTGCACTCGTCGACCTGATTGAGATGGCGGGAAGACGGCTGCCCCACAATCAGCTTCAATTTTATTAATATTGGCGTTGTGAGGTGCTGTGGATTGGTGCTGTGGAATGGCAAACGTGTTGCGCATGAGAGGAGTGCGAGTTAAGTTAGCTGTTCTATGTGTGCGTTCCGGTAGGCGGAAAAAGAGGCGTACTCTGGTATTCAAGGGGAGACCGAGTCCTGTTCGTGGCTTCTCTTGTTTTGGTTGTAAGGCAAATTGAATTGAGAGTCTTAGCTGCCTGTCGGACCAAGCGCGCCGAGTGCGTTTGAACACCGCGTGCACCAAGATTGCCATGGGGTTCGAGTCAACGCGTTTTGACCCTCCTGCGGTGTTGCCCATGGCTGCGCTCATTCGATTGCTACGAGCGGGATCTCGAACCGGGATGGCCAAGAAACTTTGGCATCGCCCCATAGGAGCGTCTCCCTCGCTCTGGTGGTCGTGGTGTTGCCGTACCATTGGCACCTTGGACGACTGTCCTCACATCGCTACAACCGTTACTGAAGCTTTTGAGATTCCTGGTGCACACGCAGGAGGATTTGACAGGAATCTTGCCCGCGGGTCAGTGTACAGGTGGAGATGTGCTGCGCAATACCTCAGCTGTCTTCGAGGACTGTGTGGCAGTTCTCAGTGGCTGTCAGCCTGCACAATCTGAGAGCGGCTGAGTGAAGCAGTGGGGGCGCCACAAGCGCAGGGAACATGGCAGGAAGACTCGCTGGTGGAACGAGGGCTGCGCTTCTTCCATTGATGTGGGCGCGTGCACCTCATTTCAGTGTTTCCAAGACCAAAACTAAAGGCAGAGTTCGAGCCCCACGGAGGGCATGCCAGAACGTCTGCATCTTCGATGACTGCATTTGTCATGCTGCTGGATCTGTGGAGTGTCTTGTCGGCAGGGTTGGAGTTCTTCTCGTATTTGATGGCAAGTATCATGTGGTGCATCGTAATGAGTGCATCCCACCATTCTGGCTGACGACTGCGCTGTGTTTGAGTCATGTGCAACAATCTGTGGGGCGTCACTTGTCAAAATTGGGGGACCTGTCCCTTCAAGATGAAATGGAGTCGCTTGAGCCTAAGAAATTCAAAGTTGGCAATCGAGAGTCAGTAGTCAGGTCCCTTGAGGGTACGGGCCGAGCTGAGATCAAGGTTGTGCCCGGGCTCTTTGTAAGACCTCAGCTCAGTGCCCTCCACTCCACCTCCCTCTCCCCTTACCACTTTGCGGCATGCAAAGCAACTGAGTGGCTGCGTGTAATCAATGGTGAGATGCATGGACGAGCGACGGGGGCATATCCGTCTTGGCGATACAGGACAATTGGTACGATGAACTGGCGACCTGTTGGGGCCTTCAGTAGGGGCCGAAGGTCATGCAAGGAGTTTTCAACGCAACTACAACCACGGTGGTGTGAGCGCTGTGCAGTGCTTGTGTTGGTGAAGTAGGACTATGCAGAACTGCGAAGGCAACATTGAACAGTCTGCTGAATGGTCATGTCAACAGCCTAGTGTGATCTTCTAGTTTTGTACATTGATGTTTCGACATCATCAAAGGAACAAGCGAGTCAGGTGCCCAGTCCCACAGGAGCCTCGTACTGGCGGTGTTCCTTGCAGCCATGGCAGTCACTGCCAGAAAATTCCGACAGCGGGGGCCGCGAGGCGCGTGCATGAGTTTTGAGCCATGGCAGTGCGGGGATTGCAGCATAGAGCTCACGCATTGGCGCCAATTGCCCTGCTTCGCCTTGAAAGTGACAGGCCAACACCAAGCCCCCTTTCCAATGAAAGGGTTTCAATGAAGCCTCATACGTCCTATTGGCAGAGACGCGGTGAAAAGTGTGCAGCACTGGACAACCAGCGCAGGCAGTCCACATAATTTGGTATGCCAACATTTGGGGTACATCGCAAAAGAGCACTTAAATGAATCCCAGTCGTGCATATCACTGCGCTAACCGCCAACCAACTATCTATCAAATTAATACTCTGTACACTGCCTTGGTGCACTATGCTTGCATTTCTAGCACCTCATTCCAGCGCGCCTGCAGCCACTGTTGGTCCAGCACACAGCTATCACATGTCTGCGCCAGCTGCCTGGGGGCGCTGATCGTTGCCACCTGCAGCTGCCGAATGGCCCCCCAGCTTGCAAACCCGCTGCTGAACGACGCCACTGCACTTCTCCGCCTTCTGCTTCCTAGAGGCTATTTGGCTGGTGATCTCACTCAGGCACTGCTTCACAAGCGCCATCATTTCCACGTCGTGGATTTCTGCGTACACTTTCAGCGCCTTCTCCATGTAATCCCGGCCCCCTTGTGCGCTGCGCTGCATCAGCTCCAGCATGCCCAGCGAGCAGTACGTGATGGCCTGCAGCCTGCGGTCGCCCTGCTCCACATGCACAGCCAGGGCGCGCTCGTAGTACTCGCGTGCTCTTTCAAGATCCGACGAGTCCTGTGCCATGTTGCCCAACAGGTGGTAGGTGTTGGCCTGGGACCTGCGATCGTCGAACTCACAGTAGATCTTGAGCGCTTGCTGGAAATTCTTGTCAGCACCCTTCCAGTCCTTGAGCTCCACAGCAATGTTGCCAAGGTTGTGGAAGGTGTTGGCCTTCTTGTATTGGCAGTCACACCTATCGTAGGCATCCAGAGCCTGGTGGTAGTTCTTGCGCGCCCCAGCAAAGTCAGCCACTTGGGCATACACATTGCCCAGCTGATGGTATGCAGTTGCCAGGGCATGGCCATCATTTAACTCTCTGTTGATCTTCAGCTCCTCTTCGTAGCACTGCCGTGCATTCCCCACATCTCCGTTGACCAGTGCCAGCAGCCCCAAGCTGTGGTAGATGCCTGCCTGCTCGTGGCGATTGCCAAGAGCCCTATTGATGGCCATGGAACGTTGGTAGCTCTCCACTGCCCCATCGTAATCATTCAGTTGTGCAGCTGCGCCCCCCAGCTTGCGGAACGTGATCGCCTGTGAGTGACGATCGTCGCTATCTATGTAGATCTGCAATGCACGTTGGTACCATTGGCACGCAGCATGAAAATCCCGCAACTTGCAGCACACATTCCCTAAACTATTATACGTGACTGCCTGAGACCTCTGGTCAACAGGCTCCATTTTGACACTGACTGCCTGCTGCAGGCACTGTCGAGCCTCCTGAAAGTCCCTCATCTCCACAGCAATGCTAGCCAACTCATGCCAACAGTTCACCTGGTAACAGCAGCTGTCCACTTCGGTGTATATATCCAGCGCCTGCTGGTAATGATTGCGAGCTTTGTCCCAATTCCTCCCCTCCTCAGCATTCCTCCCCGAGTTGAGGCAATCCCATGCCTCCTGCAACAGAATGTCGGAGGGACTGCCAGCGTCCAGAGCACGCTGATAATCCTGTTGCAAGTTGACAAAGCTCCCAGTCCTTTGCCCACAACCCCCATACCCCTCAAAGCTAGCCTGCTCACGGGCATCCCATTCATGGCTCACAAATATCTCCAGCGCATGTTGAAAATGCCGGCGTGCCCCATCATGGTCCCCAAACTCTTCGTCCACTGTGCCCAGCTCCTGGTGCGTGATGGCCTGCAGGTGGCAGTCATCAAACTCAACACCCAACCCTTGCCTGCTCTGCCACTCCCAATATGCCTCGTTGAAGCTCCTGGCCAGGCAGGCAACATTCTCAAGGCTGTAGCAGCCACTTGCCTGGGCAGGCGGGTCCTCCGACTCTACAAATATGTCAAGGGCGCGTCTATAGCTCTCACGTGCTGAATCCAAGTCACCTGAACCCTTTGCCATGCTCCCTAACTTGCAATGGATTCTGGCTTGCTCACAACGTTCATCTGCTGCCATGAAGAAGTCGAGAGCCTGGTGCAGCTGCCGCTTGGCTTCCTCGATGTCCCCCTGCTCAAGAGCCATGCCCGCTAAAAGATGGCAGATGCCACCACTTGCCTTATCTGCAACGCCCTTACACAGCGACAGGGTGTGCTGGTACACGTCTCTTGCTTTCTGGAGGTCCCCAAGCCGGGAATGCCAATACCCCAGCCAGTTACGCGCCCTCACTACCTCCATGTCAACAATGCCTTCCTCGACCTGGCAGTTCCATCCATCTAGGGATTCGCAAACAAATCTGGCCAGCTTCAAACCACTCTGGCAGCAGCCTTCCAGACTGAAATACTCATGCAGGCATTCTGCGATCTCAGTTTTGTCACCGTCCTGCATACACATCTCCAATGCACAGCGCAAATTGTCATGCTCCACTTCACAGCGCTGCAGCCCCTGGTGCCTCTGTGCAACATCTTTGGACACCATCTTCCTCCTGAACAAGTGAGACAGCGCACAGTAGAGGGTCTTAAACCCTGTGCGCAAGGCCTTATGCTGTGCTTCCTCCAGTTCCCTGTACTTTCTTTTCAAAAAGTAGGGAAGCACTGGGTGCAACTTCAGCACCGGCGCCTGGCCAACCTCCCCATCTAGGCTGCTTGACAGCAGCAGGCCCCAATCAGCAGCAGTCTGCACAGCTTCATCAAACCCTGAAAAATCAACACCCTGAAAAGGTCTCAACTTTTGAAGTGTCTCGATAAACAGGTGTGCTGTGTCCAACGGCAACATTGATACAAAAGGTGTCAGGCAAACCAGCATCTGGCGCACAGAGCTGGGCATGATGCTGTAAGAGTATTCCACGATGCCCAGAACACCAGGAACTTTGTCCTTGGCTGGACCATCCAAGGCCATGACAGCCGCATCTAGGCCCTTCAAGGCCATGCCTGGTGACTGCAGCTTCATGTTGCCCAGCATGATTTTCATCACCAGGGGGCAGCCTGCTGTGGCAGCCATCAGCCGCTGGAACTGCTCGTCTTGAATCAAGGCCCTGATCCATGCATCATTTGGCATGCTCTGCCTCAAAAGCCTGTGTGTCAATACAGATTGCGACTCCGTGTCAAGCCCACGTAGCTTGTAAGCGTTCTCACAGTACACCTCCGAAAGCCAGTCCTCACTGTTTCGTGAGGCCAACACCACCTTCGTCTTACCCTCCATCAACTCAACAAGGAAGCTCCGTATTCGAGCACGCTCCAGAGATGGCAGCATGCCCTTCACTGCCAGTTCCTGTCCAGTGACATTTTCCAGGTCATCTAACATCAGAGCATATTGCTTCCCCCGCAGTTTCATAACCAGGTTCTCCACCTGCTGCTTCATACACATCGTTTGAAAAGCCTGCTGCTCAGTCTCATCATAAATCTGGCCTACTATCCCATACAGAATCTGTTGCAAAGTCCAGGCATGCTCATCATAACTAAAATAGAACACGTTCTGGGCAAAATGAGTGGTCTGCCACCACTCATGTAGGTACCCCAGCAGACTTGTTTTTCCAGTGCCACCCAGCCCCTGAAGCAGCAGAGCATTGTGACACATCAAAGACTTTTCAATGCTGAGGATCTCCAGTTCACGGCCAATGAAACCGTGGTAAGGTGCAGCAAACCGATACCGGCTGTGTGTCCCTTCACAATCCTGCTTCGGGGCCTCCCCAGCGGCCTCCAGCCTGAGATCCACTGGCCCACCAGTGTAGACCACCGGCAGCAACCAGTCCTCCAGATCAACTACAGCATCGTAGTGTGCAGTTCGACCCTTGTTACCGTACAGCTCCAACCGGCCCAGCCGCACAGCTTCCACTGACGGCCCAGAAAACAGGTGACAGTACACCGCCTGCAGCAGCACCTTCCACCCAGAGTTTGTGATGCCGTAGCTCGAGGCCACCACCATGTGCAGCCCGGTCCTCATCAAATGTATCCCCAGGTTCGTTCCACCAATCTGGGCCTTGGTGAGCGGGGTGCTCAAGCCGTTGCGTGGCTGTCCCCCGCCCGGCTGACAGGCATTTAGCATGCAGATTGGCACCCCCCCGTCGATTAGCAGCTTGGAAATCTCAGAGGCAGCAACCAGGTCCACCTTGCCTTTGCACTCCAGGTGAAGGAAGGCCCTTAGGCCCGTGTAACTCCACCCCTTCAGGTCCCGCCTCCCAAAGCGCCCCTCTGTCAGATACTCCTCACCGCCCACCTCCTCACAGCTCATCAGGGACCCAGGGCAATCAAAGTGAACAATGTGATAGTAGCCCAAGCCCCTCGCCCCCAGATGTGTGGACAGAGCCTCGTACGTGCCAGGCCGCAGGAATTCGACAGTAACTGGTAGACTAGTTCCGCTGGCCGCCTCCATTAAGGTCCGAGAGATGGTCTGGCAGCCTTCGTCCCACTCCCCCCATGGACGCGTCACCACCAACAACAGATTTAGAGACTTCGATGCCTGCATTTGGAACGGCGGCGAGACAGTTGTACGCGGCTTCCGAACCATTGCACACTCCACAGATAGCGGTCGGGGCTCTTCTGGATCTTGCAGAGCCTCCCAGTGCAGGGCCTGAAATTCTGGTAGTCGGCTGACAATCTCGATGACCACCTCACCCAGGCAGCCACGCAGCTCGGCATATTTGCCACGGGCTTGCTCGCATGAAAACACTTGATCGAATAGCCGCAAGCCATATTCCTTGATGCTGTCAGCCACCTTCCACAATCTTGTGTCATCGCTGAAGGGAGATGTTGTGAACCGTTCAAAATACCATTCCAAGTCGCGTTCCTGACTTTGCTTAAAGGGGTCCACAATCGAGATTTCATAACTATCGCCACTGTCGAAGCTCAGTTTTGCAGCGAAGGCTGAGCCCTTTGCATGTTCCCCAGTGATGGTGATCCTGTGCATGGCAACCTCCCTGCCACAAAACAGATCACGAATTATTACTGCACACCTCACAACCAAAGTCCAATGCCCCTTTCCACAGCAACAGGACGACCTCGCTGACAGAAGAGCAGTGAAAGCTAGTTCTTTCAGACAATTCGACAACTGTCAACGATCAAATTCAGCCGCCATGACCAACACACCATGCACAGGATGCCACAAATGCTGAGGTCATTTCTCCAGCGCAACCCCCTGCAATGGAACACCTTTGTCCCATTCCTGTGGAATTCAGGCGATGATATTGTGGGCGTCTCGGTAGGGTTCGAGCTTCAAAACTGAAATTTTCAAAGCCCCAAAACTTGTGAAGGATATCTGCCAGGAGCGCTATTGGGCACACAGCAATGCGCATAATCACAGGGCGCCTTGAGGCACGCCAAGAAGCAGCACGAGCTGCACATCCAGCAGAGTGACGCACGCCTTCACCAGCTGAAACTGGCGACCGAGCAGCACCTTGGGCCTCATTTCAAAGGCGTCAAAGTCGCTGGCCTCAACCTTTTCAATCAATTCGCCAAATGTGGCAATAGCGGCTGTCCCTTGCGCCCTCAAGATGATGGGCTCACAAGCCCGAGCGCACTTCGGGACACGGCGAGGGGCGGTGACTGCCCCGCCATGCTTGCGCAACGCCGGTGACAGAAGCTTCGCGGGTGCCCCTGCTGTTCAAGGAACAGGACGCGCCACAGGTCCTCTGCCTCATGCGCTACCTCAAGCATTTGTGCTCAGTCAGGACAAGCCTTGTCCCTACCACGGGGCAGGCGCGACTGATGCAGTCGGCGCTGACCCTTGGATCCCGTCTTCCGAACCCCACGGAACCCCAACCATCGACAGCCTTTCATGACCACCACAAATCAACATTCTCCCACTGCCAGCCGGTGTCTAGCGCCTTCAACCCCCGCCGTCGAGGGCTTTCGACCTCTGCAACCATGGCCCGGCAATCCCGCGCCCAGAAATCTCCGCAGCCTTTCCCTCCCATGCCGCCAAACCGGCCCCCCGACCAGGTATGACCAGGTGCGACCTCGCACCTGGAGCGCTTTCAACGACTGGCATGCCACCGTCGGTTGAGGGACCGATTGCATCCACCACCCGCGAGCGCCACGAAGTTTTGCCCGCGGTCGCAAACTCCGTCGACCCGCGGCGGACGATCGGCAACAAATCCGGGACGGGCCGGAGCCCCTGGGCCCTTCAGAGATGGGATCCAGAGCGCGGTTCGCGTTGCACTGGACTGCCTTTGGGCCCGCGGCGGGCACCACCCGTCTGGGGGGCCACTGTCCGATGCGCGGGGGTCCTTGAAACGAACCGCCGCGGGACGGAGGCCCTGCATGATGACGGGGAAACCTTGGGACCTCCCGTGGGCAGTAGCGGCGTGCGAGATGGCCCCGATCATTGGCATCTCCCGCATCTTTGAGCGTGGCTGGTGGAGACAGGCGGCCCTCATTGCGACTTTCCCTCCTTGCAATTCTCAATCACCGCTCAAACAACGCTTGGGACTGGTAGCCTCAGCGCCAAGCGTGGAGATTGGGAACCAAGGTACCAAGTCGCGGCACTTGGTATTTCACCGAGTTCGAAATTCGATTTCAAGCTGTGACTGATGGGCAAGAGGCTTTGAGCGATGGGCATATTTCACACTCTCCGAAACTCGAACTCGAACTGTGGGCGATGGGCAAGAGGCTTTCAACGATGGGGCAGGAGGCAAAAAAGTGGCGGTCATGGGCTCTATTAAATTGGCAATGTGCCACAAAACTGGAGCAGCACGCCGAAGCAATCCAGTTGAAACCAAGCCGCTTTGAAAACATATCCAACATATTGCCTAGGGTTCTCTTATCCCTTGACCCACATTCAAGCGCACCCACATTCAAGCACAGTCTGTGGACCCACAGGCCCAAAGCTACCCAGAGGCCAACTGCCAGAAACAGGGTGGCAGTCGTTGTCCCACAGGAAATCTGGCGCATCGGCAGCGCCCAAATCAGAACTTGTGAACTGAGCACAAATCCCATTGCGTAGTGAATTCCGTAGCAGAAAATGCGCCATTGGCGCCACAGTATATTGTTGACAAGTGCAACAATGACCATATCTATACAATTTTGTGACTGTGCACCTTTTATTGACAGTCGTGGCAGAGGGAGAGGCTGCTAATTACAGCTACAACACGGGTGCCATGCTGACTTCAGCTGGAGGGTCGGAACCCTCTGTGTTTTGCGGAAAGGACAGCAATGACATTGGGATTGTACGTATCCAAAGGGCGCAGGGAGGGCGCCACTGCAAGCACTCAAGGTGGAAGGAATTGTCGGATTGATTCCTTGAAAAGACAGCGACGATGGTGGATCTTCAGAACTAGACGGTGAGATACACATATTCCACGCAATGGTTTTTGATAAACGAGCAAGGGACGCAGTCTGCAAAGGCATTTCGGATGGGCACGGCCAAAGACGGAACGCCCCGCCCATTCTCGCATCCACCAATCTCATCGCCTTCCCAAGCTGCTGGGAAGGAAGGGGGGGCGGGTCGACGCGCCAACAGCACCGCAACTTTGTCTGACGGCTATGGATAGCGGGACCTTTGCTGCAATTTGCCCGCTGATGTGGCCCACGCATGCTGCTGTCTCAGAATATAGCTGCATGATCCGTTGTGAGTTCGCAAGAATGAATTATCAACAAGAATGTCCAAAAAAATCAGCTAAGCAGCAATGTCACAATGCTCAGTAATTTTTGTGGATGTTGTGAAAGAGACGATCGAAGAACCGCAAAATCAAATATCTTACCACAGTTGGTCTTAAAAGGAAATTTGGTGCAGCAGCCAGCAGTTCTCGGCCGCTAATTTCGCGTCGAGGCTAAACGATTCTACTGCACTAGTATACGCGTATATTCTTTCCAACTTCGCGCCCAAAGAATGACGTTGGACGACAAACCCACCCTGACCGTCAGACGGTGACCCTGGGCCATGCGCTGAACGAGCATCGCAGCCAACCCCCACCCACCTCCTCACGATTTTGGGCGAAAGTGCTCTGCTAAGGAACTGCTGCTTTGGATTGAAAACATGCATTGCAATCTAACACTGTAAGCCTTAAAGTCAATGGCGCCTATAATTCCCCCTGAACCTACAAAACAGGGGAGATAATGGGATGTGTCGATACTTCCGTATTGAACATCGAGATTGGCACAGATGCATCACCCCCAAAGCAGCAAGCCTACCTGATCACTAGGACAAAGCGCCAAATAACACGTGTTCAAACGTGGACAAAGTTCACAGGTTTGGGTTGTTTTTGTGTTCTTAGCGTGCAGAGCTTTGACGAAATCTGTTTTGTGTGTGTTCGGAAAAGTGTGATTTGGTCCTTTTTTTGCTAGTGGATAGGGTGTTAAGCAAGGAACACTGACTGACTCAGTAAGTAGGTTATTTACCATTTTTATGGTTGGTTAATATTTTTATGGCTGCTTCTTCCGAAATCTCGATTTGCAGGTGAAATCTTGGTCTGAAAAGACATTACGTGCTCCCCTCAAATGTATGCTTTGCGGCTTTCCAGAGACCAATATTATCAACAACCCGACCAAGTTTATGTCCCAGCAACTGGTGCGCCTTCCCGGTCTCCGCCCATACGTTGCTGGCGGTGCGCCCGTCGGCAGCCGACGCTCGGCAAGCGCCTCCGGGATGTCGATGGCTGCTGTCAACCGCCATGCAGTCAACGATCGTTAACTGTGACAAATCGATGTCCATGTCGCGAAATGGACATCGATTTGTCACACTTCGCCACAAATCGACACTGCGATCACTGACGATTAGGAATCGGAATTCTGCGCGGGAACCGTATTCTGCGCAGAACTGTGGAGCCTCGATTTCGGGGAAGTGCGAGCTTTGCGTTGCGTTGAGTGGTGCGATCAGCAACTGATGGCCCCCTATCTTACCGATTGGACAACCCAAGCTGACCAAGGCAGTCAATGCCCGGCGGAAGGGGTTCCCCTTGGCCCGCGACGTGTTCCGCGAAGCGCCTCGGCCGGGCCCGTGCGCCCTCCTCCAGCCGAGAGCCGTGGTGCCAGTGACCGTCTCCCTATGCACCGATTTCCATTCAACAGCTGTCCTCCGGGCACCTGCGGCACAACGCGGATTGCTCTGTCCGCACCGGCTTGACGAGAAACCAAGACGCAAGGCAGAGTGCACGCACGCGCCGTGGATCCGCACTGTTCGCTTGTGTGGGGTAAGGCGGCCACCTCAGCATCGCCTGGAAGGTGATGTCCGCCATGTGTACATCCACGGTGCGCCTTTGCGCTCCGCTCTGCTCTGTGTCTCGCCCTTGCGTGCGCGCAAATCCCCACTTCCAGAGCGGTCGACATTCAGCGGCCAGCGACGCTGGGTCCACAAGCCTAACGCCGTCCCGCCGCGCTGAAAACCAGCGTCGCACGCTCGACGCAGCATCGGCGTCGATACGCCAAGGGTTCCCCAGCGCGCTCATCGGACAACTATTCGATCAACTCCCAGGCGCAGCGACCTTCGTCCTGCGAGCCTCCGCTCCGTTCCAGCGCTCCACATCTCCCCGAAACAGCGACGCGACCAGGAGGCCCAATTGCGAAACCCGTGGCGCCGATCCGGGGCACGCTTCGGATCGTCATGAGGCGCCTCACGACGTTTCCCGCTATCCACCCACCTGGCAGGTGAGGTGCTTGATGATGGATTCGAGAGGCCGCACACCTCCTACGCCCGGTTCACTGGGCCTCTGGGCGGCACCCCAGACCGGAGGTCGTGAGCGGGCGGCGCGCCAGCGCCCCCGCCACCGAGGCCCACCAGGTGCGCACAGAATCTGTCGAGTGGGTGCTCGACTGGTCTGCCACGAGCGTGGGCAGTACATAACGCAGCTGTGCGGCTGGGAGCCTCGCGGGCATGACGAGAGCACCTTGGTTGGCCCCCAAGTTCCCAGCCAGCAGGGACGGTATCCGCCGTGATGGGCGCCCATCCGTCGCCCATCGACTTGGAGGTTCACGGCGACGACGATTCCGTTCTCGTGCATCACTGGAAGACCGCGCTGGCCCCCCCAAATCGTCGGTGCATCCCGAATCAGCCAGCCAGTACATTGGCCCATCAATGGAAATGGCTTGCAGTTCGGCGTGCGCCGGTGCACACATCTGCATGTGCTCGCTCATCACCCAGCCACTTATCCCCTCACACACAAACCGCCCGCTGGGGACTCTCCCTCTCCCCTCGGACCTTCACCTCAACCCCCTCGTCCACGTCATTCCCCCCCCCGGCGAGCGGGCGAAGAGCATCTTGGACCTGTTAAGATACAATTGTGTGAACCTTGACGGATCGCATGGGATGGCGAAAACGTGAGCGACATGGGACGCTTGTGTTGTCGCCGCCCGTGCAGGGAATTCAAGAGGCCAATGAGACAGCGGCATCCAACAGACAGCATGACTGCAACTGAGCGCGCATCGGCGCCGACCAAACAAATTGCTGCATCGATTTGGGCAGCGTCGGTTTGCTCCAACGAGATGGGAGTGTCCGCAAACGTCATGACGGAAAACGGGTGAAGCATCAATGCCGACCAGTGCGGCCGTCCATACGACCATCAAATGGGAGGGAAGAACACACGTTTCGGCCAACCAAACGTCGATGCACATGATAGCAATTAGCGCAGATCAGGTGGACGCCGAATGTGGACGGGGGCTCCAACGTCCCACCCACTTCATGCCATTCTCCACTCTATATCAACCCCCCCCCCGCGGTTCCCCGCTCTTTACTTCCGGTACTGAACGTCAGTGTATAGTACAGACCGCAAGTACCATAGAAGCCCAGGCGTGGGCTGGCCAGGTTGTGACAGCACCCCCAACGAACCCAACTCTAAACTCTGTCTGAGATCCCAGCGCCATGGTTCCTCCCACGCTACCGGGCACCCTCCCATGTCTTCGGCCACTGCCCTGCTCTTTTGATAGTTTGTAGTCTATAGGCCTGGCCCCCTCCCAGATTCGGCCACTGGCCCGGCCCCATTCGCTGGATCCGCGCCTTCTGCCCCAGTTCAGCGGGCCAGGGTAGTCTGGTTCTTGCGCCCAGGGCGCCCAGATTTTCTATACTCTGGAAGTAGCCCGCGGTGGGTTGACGTGGAGGTAATCTGGCAGGAAAGGAATCAATGGGCTACTTCCGAGCGACCGTGGAATGTCCACCTCGAAAGGAAAATACTGCTGCGAATTTTGCTGCGATGGTTGTGGAAATCGGTAGAAAGGATGACTGGACCCTTGTCGGTCTCGGCCGCTGCAAAGTCGGAATCAGTGGTGCGTTTATGGACACTGGTTACAGCCAGCGCATCTCTTCTCTACTGGAAGCTTGCAGCACACCTACAAAGCGATCAACGGTTTGGGCTTGCGTTGTATAAGCAAGAGGCGCCCTGGCCTCTGTGGTCCAAGCGTCTTCTGAATAACATACTGACCTGACTGATTGATCAATAATTGACTGACTACGCGACGGGTGGGTTGGCGGACTGCGGCCAAAAGCGGGCAGCACAAGGTGGCTTTGCTGCGCCATGTGCCAAGGGCTGCCAGGAACAGAATTCAAGCACATTTCAAATACACAGCCGGCACAGATCTGACATTGGCATTAACGTGGCAACAGCGCACCCCTTTGCACGCACAAGCCACGTTCACAACGTTCTCTGACACATTCGGCACTGGACTGCCACTGTGCAGAGAAAGTGAAACGCCCATGATTCATTCAAGAGGCAAATCAGCTTGGGTGGGGTTGTACTCGTAGTGCAAGTCTCCCACATCCGACCCCAACATCTTCTTCCATCCGTCCGGAGTGATAAGGTATGCTGAAGGGGCACAAACAAACCAAGCGGGGATTTCAGCTCTGGGCGTGCAACGCTGGGATCGATTTCATGCATGTAGATAAACTGCAATTGCGCAAGTGGGAGATGACGCTGTCCTTGCAGCAATTATGTTGTGTGGCTGCTGTCCACGACAGCAAGAACATATTTCAAAGTGCTCCTGCTCTTGGTCACTGCCAGAAATTCATGGCAGGAAAATTGTGTTTTTCAATGCTGAAGGAGCAGTGCACTGCGACTGTGCTGGTGGCTTGAACAATTCATAAGGTTTGAAGCATACAGTGCTCAGCATCCCATAACCCAGCATCTACCTTGGCTGCAGAAAGAAATCTCGTCCATTGTCGACAATTGCAGTCATGAACCAAAACAACAACACAATCCATCTCTGGGGAGCATAGTACAGGGCGCACAGTGGTTCAGCATAGATACCTTTAGGGTGGTTCAGCACAGAAACTGCAAAGTGCTGAACTAAAATAAGTTCGCCTTCTGGGAAAGTTCAAGGCATGTGGTTATTCAGTAGTTCACACACTCAAGCAAACAATGGAAGTTGGTGGTGGTGGTGGGAAACTTGGATCACCACGGAGGTGTTGTTTGTGGACAGCTAACCATGTTTCCTGTGGGAACGTGTCACAGGATGGGAACTTCTGCACAGGGTTTCTAATAGACACAAAGCACGTCCTTTGCGAAAATGAACGCACAGTGAATCCTGTACGAGGGATGGCATCATCGTGATCTTCATTGTGATCATCATGATTTCGCGATCATTATGCACTCACCACTAACTGTCCCTCCACTTGCAGCATCCCTGTAGGTGGCTTGGTAGATTGACCTCCTTGCCAGCTCAAGGGCCTCATCGACTTCCAAATCCCTGTTGCAGCAGTGCAGCCATGGTTTAGGCATCACACAGCCATAAATACCCATTTTCGGCAATAAGGGAGTAAGTGATGTCATGGCAATATACAGTGTGCAAACAATGCAAAAAGAACTACAAAGAAGTGCTGCTTGATGGTTGCCAGCAAAAGGCAAACAAATGCTGCCCTTTCCAACTAGCAGGCCTGCACTCATGGCTGCCGGTGAATTGCAGGCTTCCCTACACGTTCTTTTTTGCCATACGCTTTGTTTTGTTACAGTGCATTGGCAGAAATTAGCAACTTTGGTGGAAAAGAAACAAAAATAAAGTCTGTGGGACTGTAATGGTGATCCTGTGTCAAGGACAATTGCAGCTCTGTCACTGAATGGTGAAGCAAGAGCGAATCAAGGCACGGAACTGTATGTTCATCTACTTTTTTCACTTGGCACCACCTGTGATCCACTGCTGTCAGTTGGCCTTGTGTTGACTAATTGCCACTGACACAGCACGATCCTTTAGACATGCACTGGACCAGCAATCCTAATATCAGCAGCTTCCACCAGGTTGGGGTGTCCAGCAGGCCATTCACTCTGCCACTTCATAAATTACAATTCAATCACACCAGTCACAACAATTCTTGCAGCCTAATCTCAGCAGTTCCCTCTTGCTCAGACAGCGCAGCAATGAACAACTGAAAAATGAACAAACAACTCAGCTATGCAGACTATTTTTCCTGTCCACTACATATGTGCAGGCGTGAAAATCAAGTCTGCTGGCCAAAGACATGGCTGAGACAAAGCTCACAACTACATGGGGAATAACATGACCAGGCACCTTAAAGGGGATGGACGGCTGAGCTTGCTTTCTTAGTGCTGGACCCTAAACAAGTCATCCATAAAACTCGCATACATACACACGTGCAGAAACGCCCCAGTTGCATTGCAGCATCAGTGCCATACAATGCCCTTGTGCTTTTCATGGGATGTCCAACACCAATAACACTAGCACACTGGCATCAGTACAATAGCATCAACTATGGCAGGGAGCTTCAAGCCCATCCAAGCCAAAAACTTGCCACTTGTATCCATCGTCCAGGACACTGTAGGCATACAAGGATCCCGAGCCGCAGGAAAACACTTTCCCACTGCTCCTTTGTGCATCAGTATCCATGTAGTACAGTGCTGGCCCAGTCTCTTCATCCCAGCCTGCAAGCATCATGCCCTGAAAACAGGTGGCAAACAAACAGTGAGCAAAATTTCCCAATGAATTTTCACAGGATGAAATGATTGAAGGGCTGCAGCTGCTGAGCTGGAAAGATTCTGAGGCATGAAGAGGCAAAGGAAGGCATTGCAACAGCCCTAAGTATTCAAATGGAGGTTCTTGGAGACGAGCACACATTGGTGGTACAGAGTTGGAACCATCTGGGACGTGTTTTCCTTATTCTTGGACAATTTTCTAAGGCCCAGGGGATGCATCCAATGACAATTCTTCCAGATAGGAGCAGAGAGGGCTGTCCCTACAGTTAATGTGGTGCCCATTCTGTCTCTACCCTACAAGATGGGGGCAATGCACAGGCACAATATGGATGTACTGATCGTGCACGACATTTGTCAACAGCACCCACCATTGACAATCCCATGCCCTTGTATTGAAAGCAGACGTCAGACAGTATCTTGGACGCGGCCCTCACAGTGATGCGCTTGCCATTATCCAGCTCATAAAGCCGACACTGCAATGCCACATAGTCACAGGTTCAGTCTGCTTTAATATCTGTCACAGCGCAACCAAGCACTGTCCTTGCCCCTGCCAGACGATGATGGGTGCTGTTCACCTCCATAAGTACTTGTGCTCAGAGGGAACAAACGTGTGGATACACAATTAAGTTGGACTTACAATCGTGTGGAATAAATGGACTTGTCAATACTCCTCAAAACCCAGCTACAGGTTGCTTTTGGCTGCCAAGCAAAGAGCTCCCAATTCTTACCTTTTCATGCTCCAGGAAAGCCCCAAGTAGGCATTTTATTAGTTTTGATGTCACACCCACAATGCCACACCACCATTGTTGCCCATTTGAACTTGCTATGCAAGCACTGACCTCACTTGTGATGCAAGCCCTGGAATTAATAAAGCAAAGTATGTGCCTTCTAAGGAGATTTACAGCTTGACCAATCACTCCACGCACCATACCTGCATCCCAAGGTACCGCCCCCAATACTGACAGTCGCATGCTGCCCCAGCAATGGTTGCTAGAAGGCGGTTGTTGATCTCCAGAATCTTGTGCACAGTTTGGGAAGCTGCAGGCATGCAAAGAAGTCAGTGGCCACAGAAAGCACGATTCACTGACTCAAATTCAGAGTTTCTTCTTTCCAAACTTCACAGTATCATCCACTCACATTTGCCGAAAGCAGTGTACACTACGCAGTATTAAATTTTAAAAGGTTTGGGCCTTGCGACAACTCGATGAATTGCATGTTACACTATGTTACAGTTCATCATTACATGCAAGTGTATTGACTTTTGTATCCTGTGCCATGCAAAGCATGGGCAGCGGATACAAATGGCCATCACAAATGATGGTCAGAAAACTTAGCAGTGGCACATATTCTCCACAGAGTTGTGCATGTTGTCACTATTTATGCCTGGCCTTGACAGGGAACGACTGTGCCTTACTCACACCTGTCCATTCGCAAGGGTTGATTAAATTCTGATTGTGAAGCGCCTTGAATCTTGGTTCGATCGCCAGACAAAATTCAGCCTTTTGTGGACTATTTTTGCGGGTCCGCAGCAAGGAACCATTGCTATGAACGTGCAGCCTTGTGTGGTGATTCTTTCCCTATACACGTGCTACCCTGTGCTGACACTTTGCATCACGTCTAATCCTACTGCCCAACGAAGCAAATGCACCATTCCCTGCAGCATGGAAAGGGCTTCCACCAAACTTCTTGCCCAGGGGTGCCACAATCTGTTGCATCACTCACATATGTAGGACCCCATTGTGGCCCTCGAGTCAGCAGCGACGATGATGCCCTTCTTGAATATGAACGCCAGCGTGGTGGTGCCGTGCAGGGGCTTAGCGAGCTTCATTGCCTCGCGTTGGAAGTGGTCGAACTGTCGTAGGTGCAGCGGCAGTGGCGAGTTAAGGTTCGGATAGCTGCATGTTCAGGGTAGGGTGCTGCCAAAGAATCGTAGCAATGATCGCACAAGCTCAGCTGGGCGGCAGGGAGGTGAGACTAAGAATCCGACGGCGGTGGCTTCGTGATCGCAAACCAGGGCAGCTGGCGATAGCCAAATGGGAGTTCAGATCCCAACCAACGGACAAATGGGCTGTGGCGAAACTCGACCGCAACAGCCGAAGTCGCGGCCGAGCCTCAATCCCCGAAAGCCAAAAGGATTCAAGTTTCCTATTCGGATTTTCCAGATCCAGTTGCCCCCGTCTATAATCGCCCGCTTGGGCGCTCGGGGAGCCCAGATGGAATCAAGCAGCCCAACGAAGGGGTCCCGATGCTCCCAGATCCCGCCCAGAATTCCCTGTTTCGAGCCTTCCAGCCGCGACCAGCCCCAGCAAGCCCCATTCTCACGCACTCACGTCTCTCACGCTGGGCAGCAGGAAGGAGTCGGTCTTTATGTCCACCGGGACGATTCTCTTGTGGGCGTCATCGTGCTCGCGACCGCGCTCCAGAACGGACAAGTCCAGCTTCATGTCGGGGGCGGCTTCCCTGTGGGCGAGCGCGGGGGCGAGGCTGCAACTTTTGCAGGTGGGGGGTGGCCTCCAACTTGGCAGGGGGCTGGCACGGCTTGGGACAGCAAGGCTGTGGAGCCTTGGGGGTTTCACGCCCAGACGTTTTTTTTTTTTTTTTTCTCCGAAATCTGTGATGTGTCTGCAATTAGAACAGGTTTCGCGTTGCGCGTTACGACTGGGAGGGAGAGGCGCCTCCTGTACTGAGGAAGGCATTGTTTCAATTCACGATCAGCGTGCTTGGCCCAATGGACGCTTTGGGTCCATGAACACTAAGGCATTGCCCAATTGTATCAAATCAAAATACCTACGCGACACTCCACACAGCATGAGCAAGCACGGAAGCGACGCGCGGCCGCGACTTGTCCCACCGGTTAATGTACGGTAGGGGTTTTGCTTATGCGGTTACAGGTTGCAATACATACATAAATTATCGCAACTTACATCACAACCTGCAACTACATGAGTCGAACCCAAACTGCACCATCACCTTGTCATCGGAACCGACTACATGGAGCCATTTTCTAGTCCGGATTTCCGAAATTTCGGCCAGTCCTCAGTCATGGTATGGACGCATCATTGGACCGATTCTAGCCTGATTTCAGTTCGAAGGAAGTTGCATCAGTTGACTCGCAATCTTTTCACGGTATCTACAAAACGACTGCACATCGAAAACGTCATTTCATGCCAAACCTCGAGGAATGAACTATAGTTCAGACTCATCAAGCAACGCATGTAGATAGGTGTTTCGGGCTTCCAGCACAAGTTGCGGCGGCTGTTAGTACCCAACCCTGATCGTTGCTGATAGTTTCTGAAGCGGAAAGGGGGTCCAGGTGTTCCCAAACACGCTCTAAGCAGGATTCACTTTTATCCACTTTGGAACAAGTCCTGTGTCCGGAGCCAAGCTTTGGTGAAGCGGGCAGCTTGCGGCTGCCCGAACTGCGCTGAATCAGATTCAAAAACTCCTGAAGCCTTTCGCACTGTAGCCTTCGAGCCAAGCTGCACAGAATTGAGCAGCTCCACGGGGTGCAGCAATTTAGCGTTCAATGAGCGAATGCCTGACAACACGCAAAATTATTCCTTTTGCTTTTTTGCGATATTTTTATCCCCCCCGTCCCCTAACGCCCTCTGGCGCCAGACACATTTTCCGCCCCTGCCACTGACGGGCCCAACTCCCGGCCGTGCCCCCACCCCCGCACCCGCACCCGCCCGCCCGCGCGTCGCGCGGGCGGCGCCGCGCGCCCCAGCCATGCCGGTCCCCGGGGCCAAGCGCTCCGCCAAGATGCTCCGCCGCCTGGGCGCCAAAGTGGACAGCATCCGCGAGTCGCTGCAGCGGGCCAACACGCGCAGCATCGGCAGGCGCGCCAGCGCCGCCCGGGAGGAATCGATCCCGGGCGGCGTGGGGACGCTGCCGCAGTTCGTGCCCTTCCGGCCCTCAGAGCGGGACTCGTCGATCGTGGCCAAGCTGCACGAGGGGTACTTCGAGGAGGGGTTCGATCCCCTGGTGTACGAGATGGGGCAGCTGGGCGACTTTGAGGGACCGGCGGAGGTGGATGCGGTGGTGGACGCGCTGACGACGGCCCTGGAGGTCGTCAGCGCGCAGCTGTCCACCCAGGTGCTGGAGAACCACGACAAATTCCTGGAGGGCCTGGGCACCATCGCGGAGGTGAGGTGTGGCGTGGCGTGGCGTGGTGAATGCCCGTGACTCAGCGCCCGGTTGTGTGCTCCCGGCAGCCTGTCCCCGTTTGAGACCCCATCTGGGTGCGAAAGATTTGGGGTAATGGGATGGTATTGCGGGCATCGATGGAGCTTCTGCGCGGCTGGTGTCCGCGAATTGACGTTGACACACGGGCGGGTGGGGACGCGGGGGGAAAGGCCGGTGGAGGGACGATCTGCTTTGGGACATTGTGGACGGGAACGTGGGTGAGAGGCTGGTGTGGAGTTGCCTCTGGGGGTGGGGAAGGCTCGGCCACCGGGCAAACTGTTGGGCGCGGGTGGGATTGCCCAATCCTTGGTAGTGCATCGGTATGTGGGTGGTGCTGAGCCCCTCGTGACGTTGGCAGACAATTCCCTGAAACCAGGGGACTCAGATGGTTGCAAGGTAGGCAGAAACGTCGTCAAGTAGGCTTTCTGCCAAGCTTTGATCTCTTCATTAGCATCGGGGGGACACCCTGGATTCCTTTTGGCTAGGGTTTGCAGTTGTTGGGCAAGACAACGCCTGTGTGCCTTGAAGATGACAGCCGCCTGTGCTTCTTGCATCTTTGCTTGTTCCCACTGGGTAAGTAGGGGTGCCAGGCTTGGCTGCTGATGCCATTGCAGGTAGCTTGCAGGGAAGCCTGTCGGTTGCCCCATGAAGAGTTGGATCATAGCACAGTAAATTGTATCAGAGAATCTGAACCCTGCGGGAACAAACTCTGGAGGAGGGGAATAGTGTCTATCGTCGCCTTTCAGCTGCAAAGGTGCTGCCGTGTGTAGCAATGATAACCCAACCAAAAATAGACTGTGTGTAAAATCTTGCATTGTGTGACTGTCTGCCCGAAGGCCTGACGTATCCAGATGCATCTATCCTCCAAGGGCCAACTGTACCCTGCACAGGTCACTAGCTGAAATATGCCTGTCAACAGAAAGAAAATTTGCCAACAATGGATACCCCTTCCATGGAGGAATCGCAATGTGATAAACTTTTGTCCATTGTGAAGACGTTGTGGCTGCTGTTGACTGGGACACAAACACTACACATCAGATAGCTGTGTGAGTCGCGGAAAAGCCTATCCTTGAGTGGAGACAGGTCACGGTTCAAGAAAACTTATCAGACGACAGCAAGCACATCCTGCAAAGAAGTTTCTGGTGCAGGGTTGCCCAGTGGGCAATGTAGAATGGCAGAGTTGGACAAAAGGACCATGCCCCATTTTGCTGCGTTTGGATGCTCGTTTATGGCAAAGTGGCACGGTAGAATCAGCTGTAGAATGCAAAAGCAAGGTCAATGTTCACAGCACTGTGAGTCAGACAAGTCATCAGTCATTCAGATGAGCTGACAGGGTGAGGGCTGTGGGGAAGGAAGAGAAGTGCGTGGGCTCCCATTTTCAACTGGCCCAAATGAAGACAGAGGAATTGTGGCAGGGCAGAATATCTGCTTGATTGTAGGGGCACAGTCAGGTGCTTGTCAGTGCCCAACCTCAGTGATGCAAGAGCCCTCCCTCTGGACTGTCAGATTGTCTGTTGCCTTTGGCAATGTGGATCCACAAACTGGGGCTGCAGTTGGTCATTGTTCGCATTGAAGGTGTTTGAGACTGTGTACTCAGCTTTTGTCGACTGCAATGCACAACCCACAACCTTGATTTGGATATCATTGGAAAACTGGGCTACTAGTGCCACACATGTGATAACAAGCCGCACAATGATTGGATGTACTTTGGAAATCTAATCTCAAGCAGCCATAGGGAGTCATTATCACCATCTTGCTTCTGCAAATGCAGTGGCCATCGCCAAGTTTTCCAATCCCTCTGTATTTGGGCACTTTTGGGGAACCTGCTGTTTGCTGGATGGAACGGCCACATAGTTGGATGAGTCCATTCTGTCTGTGGCAGTGCCAACCCATTGCTGCAAAGTGTACCCGGAAGCAAAAGGAAAAGGAAATGATGTTTGCACTGTTTTGTGACAGGTTGAAGGTGACCTGCAGCAAGCCCACGTTGTTTCCGTCAATGCCCGCATAAACTTGAAGTTTGCTCAGGAGGAGGTCCGCACAAGTCTGAGGATCGCTGAGCGCACGCAGCAGAAAAAGATGTATGAGGATGTGCTCGAGGTGCTCATGAAGCTGCAGTGGATATCACACATGAAGGCAGACCTGCAGGGAGCACAGGAACAGGGGGAATATATGGAGGCATTCATGCTGTGTGCAGGTGCGTTGAGTTATTTTGATCTGAAGAACAAGCAGAAAGGAAGGTCATGCATTGATGCATGCTTGCCCAACAGAAATGCATTGGGCTGCTTTCCCCTTGCAGTGCTACAGGCCCGTCAAGCAGTCACAAGCTGTGCACTGGATGCTGTCATCCGTTTCAGCAACTGGGCCAGTTTGGGACATGGATAGGCCTCTGAGCAACCTGAACAGTGCTTGCCCCCAATGGAATCCAGGAGGGTGGGATCACCAAGGAGGATGGGATTCCCCTTGAAGTGTGATTGCTGTTTTGTATTTAGCCCTTCCATAGAGCTATTCTGAGTTTGCCTTCCTGGCAGAGCAACGGAAAAAAGAGTGCGATGCCACCTTTCCACAATGTATAAGACATTCCAATGGCACAGTAGGTGGAAACTTTTGCTTGGGGCCTGGATTCAGATTTATTTTGGATCCAGTTGTCTGATGCCATGCACACTGTAAAGCTGAAATAGCATGCATTTTCAAGGCATGGCTGAACACCATGTACACATGTCTGTTATGTGCGCTCCGTATGACATAGACTCGTGGCTTGCACAGCACACCTGCAGGAATAACCTCCCAAGTCGCCCATGTCCACTGAAAAGCAGTGTGAGCTTGCTGCCTGCTTACTACCAAAATTCTCTGTAAGCCATGTTGTCTTTGAGCTTGCTTGTAGAAGTCTCTCTCGCTTCATGGAAGCATGGTCAGTGGATGACTTGTCCAGTCAAGGGAAACCTGTCATGTTCCTTCTGTCTCGTTGCAATGAAGGTTGATCATACGATGATGTGTTCACCAGTCCCTGTTGCACTCAGTGACTCCACATCATACAGCGCTGAAAGGAATCTCGCAGGTGAGATCTCTTGATCTCACAGGTGAGAACTCTCGATCTCAAAGGTGAGAACTGGAAGTAGGTGTCTATTATGTGACAATTTTCCTTCTCTTCTGGCTGGGAGACAGATCTATTTCGTGCAAATGACACTTTGTCAGTGCCCAGTGTGTTGCTGCTCATGGACAACTCTGAATTTGGTGGATAGTTGATCAACTGACGTGCATGCACAGAGTGCTTCGATGCTCTGGAGTCGATGGGGGACGTGCAGTTTGCAGTGCAGTTGAAGGCAGGAATCCATGGAATGTACATGGAGACGGTGGACCGCCTTGACTCCTCCCTGCGAGCTGTGTGCAACGACTTTGAAGACATGGAATATCAAAAGATTTTGGGGGGATTCATGTTCCTGGGCACCAGCGTGCAGGTGATTCATGACCTCTTTGTCTTGGAGGTGGATGGGTTGCCTTTGTCCGATTGCTGAATTTGCATCAAACGACTTGCATATCTGGATAGCGTGTTCTGGCAGGTTGCAAATATGTCTTGTTCGGAATCAAGTGCTGAAGTGTGGAAACAGACAGCTCAGCAGGGCAATCAGCAAAGACCGAATTACCATTTCAACGACAGTTGGGACTTGAGATTGGGAAGTTCGCATACCCTGGCGATCGGCACATATGTGATTAGAGAAGTTTTTTAGCGGGCAAGCTTTTTGTGATTGAATAAATGTATGGCGGCAAAACAGCAAGTGCTGATGAAGGGATTTGTGCACACGGTTGCACAGGAGATCTGCGACAAGATCCTGCATTGCTACCAGGAGCTTGTGAATGGGCATGCGACCAAGGTGGTACGCTCCGTGCTGGCCACAACCCCCAGCCTGGCTAATGCGGCGGTTACCACGGACTGGGATGTACCTTTTGCTGAGGTGGCCAAGTCTGTGCCCTTTCATCTGCTAAGGCCGTGCCTGTCCAAGCTGCTGGAGATCCTGTTTGGCGTGCTGCAGAGCTACCACAGGATGGATGTCTGGCACGAGTCTGTGCTGCGAGAAGGGGGCCTTTCGGGAATCCAAAATGGTGTGCAGAAACAGGCATTTGCGGAGCCACCGGAAGAGGCGCCCACAGACTCCTCAGAGGTTCCTTCGAACAGCATCGGCCAGGAGTTTCCAGAGGGCAGCTCACGGGACCTTGAAGCCATGGAGGAGGCCCAGAGGGAGGCACTGGCAGTGGTGCACGCCACTTTGGGGCAGTCCAGCAAGCTGGTGTGGGAATCGTGTGCACGACGAGTTCGGGACCTCCTCAATGGGCCTTCTGCTTTTGAGGGCGAACACTTCCTGCAGGTATTGGAGGGTAGGAGAATGCTGGAAGGGCTTTCCTTCCTTTGTCTTATTTTGACAAAGAACTGTACTTGCATCTTCCAGGCAACAACAGGTGTATCCATGATTCTCCTCTTGCAGAATGTTTGATCTATACCCCTGAGATGTCCAGAACATGGCTTGAAGATGGCCCTTGCTGTTTCCTTGTTGATGATCTGAAAAAGTGCCGCTGATCTCAATTGACTTGCGGATTTCGACGATAATCAATATGTGCAATCGTAAGGAGAGACAGCATACTGCAGTTTGCTTGAGAAACAGCGTACTTGCTGAGTGCTGCTGTCCAACCTTATGCAGGGCATTGGGAGTTAGCCATTTGCACAATGTTCCCTCTGTATCTCCAGGGCATGGACCGTATAACAGTGAAGAATCTTAATGTGGCCTTGTTGCAGTGACATCCCTTTCTGCGATTGCCAGCGATCGGCACTTTGACAATTGCTGGTTAGCACTGTGTTTTGTGTCCGCAGTCCCTGGAAATTTCTTGCTAGATATCAGTGTCGTTCATTCGCTTGTCCTGATGATGTGCACTGTGTGTGACCATTTGGGGCTGTTGTGAGCTGCAAACAGCAATCAAAGGTATTATTGTATGGTTACCTATGGCAGCGACAATTGTTTGCCACCTTTGCGGGTCTGTAGCCTCCCTCAAGCGCCTGTCACCATTGTCCACAACAATCTGAGATCATGGATTTGGTGTACGTATTGGTATCATGTTGGGGTTTCGTTTCATCGGTGTGTGTGTCTCATCTTGCTTGCCAGGTGCACAATTGCAGGCAATGGGCCTGTGCTAGACGTTCTCTGCAATTGGGTTCCACGAGATACGATAGACTTTGTGCTGGCTCCACCAGCTCTGTCGTACGAATGATTGCCTCACAATGCTGATCATGTGGATTTCAGGTGATGGAGCTGTGCCAGAGGTTCTCTGCTGTGGGGGAAGCCTTCATTGGCTCTGAGTCGGAGACACTGCGCTCCACCATCACAGAACACTGTGGGCGTTTCTTTGACTCCTACCACAGAGCAAGCATGGAGGCCCTGGGGCAGCTGCTGCGGTCGGAGCAGTTCGTGGACATATCTGGACCGGGAGACGAGGGCGGTCGGGTGTCCCTGGCCGGGAGTGCGCCCCATGAGGCCAAGGTCGCGGCAGACTTTGACATGCTGGTCGAGCGGGGAAACCCCTTCCGATTGGGTGGGCCAGTGTGGGAGGATGGCCAGGAGGAGCCGGCCGAGCTGTGGGAGGACAAGATCGATGAGGATGGTGGCGGGGAAAGGATGGGACAATCGAGCAGTGAGCCGGGGCAGCCCTCAGGCAGCTCTTCCCAGGGCTGTCTGACGAACTCAGCACGGAAGATATTGAAGTGGATGTCAAACTATGTGACGCTGATGCGTCCACTGCGGTTCAGGGCAGGGGACGTGTTTGGTGGGATGTGTGACCTGTTTGATGCCTATTTGTTGGAGGTGTTCCTGTTTGCTGGGGGCATGAGTTTGGAGGAGCTGGTTTGGGAGCAGGAGCTGACAACCACACGGCTGCAGTCCACCCTGTTGAGGATCCTGACCAGGGAGGGTAGTCGGCACAGGGATGAGGTTGAACGGGTGCGGGCCTCCAAACCCAACAAAGTCAGCACGACTGCCACAAGCGGGGGCAAGTTTGCAGCTGAGCTGAAAAACTTTGCACGCGTGTTCAACATGGACAAAACTTCATCGCAGGCGGCCGGGGTTGCGAATGGGTTGGGTGGTGGATCTGCACCCGACACGCCCTCGCGTGGGGGCAGGACGCCAACGTCCGGGTCAGTCGACCGCAGTTTTTTGATGGCCTCCACAAACTTGTTCGGACTGAGGGAGACAGTAACTGCTGTGGGCTCGTTGGAGACGCTGGCGATTGAGTTGCAGAGTGCGAGGGGGATGCTGCATGGGTTGTTGCCACCTGAGTCTGCACGGGTGATGGACAGCTACTACTCCCGCACTGTGGATGCCACGCAGGACCTGAAGGAGTGTGCGTTTGGTAATGCTGCCCGGCGTCTACTGAACCAGGTGTGGTGGATTGATGGGAGGTCTTTTCTGGTTGTGGAATTTCAGGCTAATTGTGTTAACAACAAAATGACCAAGTCAATGCTCTTGCATGTGTTTCGGGCAGGTTGGGCAACCTTTCCCAATGACCTGTACTTGGCAACCAGTGCGTTGGTGAAGCACTGCATGGGTTCATTGAACTTGCCTACTGGATCAGTTAGGTCCGCATATTCTCAAGCCTCTCGCGCAAAGTCCATGAGTATTAACACGTTGGCAGCAAGGCAGAATGCTGAGGAACAAGCCATGAACAGGTGTCCATTGCTGCATGTAGTTACCACTTCACAATCTGCAATGATTCCTGTGGCAAAAATGAGCCAAATATGTGCCTTTGCATTTGTTGGGCACTGTCAGATGCTGCTGGCATCCACAATTGAACACTGTGCGATGTTGCACTGTGGCGCCTCCGACAAGCTCTACAAGGTCTTTGCAGACCAGTAGCAACTGGCACTGACTGAATTTCTGAGTTCAGCAGACAATCATTCACTGTTCAGTGTGTTGTTTTCACATTGAAGGTAAAAGTACGTTCATTTGGCTACTTCTGCATAATTTTGTTAGTGGAGAAGAGAGCATTATCAGTGTTTTTGCCAGGAGAGGAGTGCCCCACGCATGGGCCTGTTGCCCTTCTATGTTGGAGCGATCTTCCGACAGCATTCTGCTTTGAATACAGTGTTTCCTTGAACCAAAAGTCACTAGTCTGGCACCCACAAACCAATGAGGGCCACTGTAGAGATCCCCGGTGTTTGCTACGAGAATGTGCTTGATTGGCTCAGGATGCTTCCTGCCTGGTTTGAAACCCCTAGGTGCTGGATCCAAGCCGGGGCACCGCAGTGCAGGTGGCCTCGACCTCCTATGACAAGGACGACCCCTCTGTGTCTCATGCCTCCTGGGCCCATATTCTGGGAGAGCACATAGGCCGCTTCTCAGAGGTGCTGAACTACTCAGGCCTCCCCAAGGGAGTCGTGGGCAAGCTGTGGGAACATGCAATGGCAGTGGTGGCAGAGGTGGTTGTGGATGGTCTCTCGAGAGTGGAGAAGTGCAGCATGGCAGGGCGGTCCATGATGTCCGTTGACCTGTCGCACCTGGAGAACAGCTTCAGGCTACACGTGCCTGATGGTGTGCAGGTCTGAAGCTTCACGACAAGTATTTCTACTTCTTCTTAATTTTGGTACCATCACATAATTGCTGTATTTGTGTTTTGCAGCAGCAGCAGCAGCAGCAGCAGCAGTGCCATTCAATGCTGGAAGTCAGTTTGGTATTCTTCTTTTGCCAGGAAACCAATTAAATAGCCCTCAGCTGTGTATTGAAATATTCTGGTGCTGCTTGTGGCTGGATATGCTGTTGGTCATAGTTGCAGATTGAGCGTGGATCATACTGGCTTTCTTTCTGACATCCTGACCAATGCTGACCAAGCGTTGGCTATTCATTGGGTAGGCGATGCTGGTGGTGTGGCCCAGCGCACTGTTCTTTGTTATTTCGTTGTCTGTATTCCACCACTGACATCTAAGCTTGGCGTGCAAATTCTCTAGATGGCCAAAGTCTGCGATCCACGGTTCTGCCAATAGCATATTTTGAGCAGTGCTCTATCTTGCAGTTGGGCGAAAACCAACAACTGACTCGTTTTAGCACTTGGGCCCTCAAATGTGATGTGAAAGCACCAAAAACAGCTACATGTGCAGGTGGCCTGATCATCCGATATGTGAAAAAGGCAATGATTTGTCACACTTGTTGATGTGACATCAAGTCGTCTGGGCCACAAGCTAGAAGCATGCAATAGGTAGGGTTGTGGCAACCAAGCAACAGCCCATAGGGCCGTCCATCAGCAACAGCACATGCCATGGCACCAGAGCATTTGCTGCTGTGAAGAGGGCAACGCATCGCCTTGACTGTGCAAGTGCAGTTTTGTTTAATTCGCAACAAACATTATCAGAGTGGAGTTTGATGTGTGCAGCAAATGTGGATTTATGCAGGTCAACCTCCGAGCCGTGGACACATACATCAAGGCCTTTTACCTGCCGTGGGAGGACCTGCCCAAGTGGGCAGCCACGCACCAGGCTGAGTACGGTCGCACCAAGATCCTGGCTCTGGTCAACCTCATCGCAGAGCGGCTGGTCACTGTCGAGCATCGGCAGCTGAAGCGTGGTGACATCCGGGCCATGACGCAGCAAGTCGAGGCACAGATCGACCAGTTCATGGCATAGTGCATGTGCTGGTACAGTGCTCTGTTGAATTGGAAGCCATGGCTTCACAATGGTGGAACTACATTGTGGATGTGTTCGTCCGGTGGACAGAGCACAGCCCCTGGACCGGCAGGTGATGGTGGGCTTGGGCAATAGTCAGGGTTGGCTGGAGTGTGAAAGGTTTGCAGTGTACAGCGTTCAGTGGCTAGGACCATGCCTGTTGTTACGGCTCTCGCTCCCTGTTGATGGCCTCTGTTCAGCAGTGCTCAGGATTCCTGTGGTTGTAGCATTTGTAGGGCTCCAGTGCTTCGCTATTCATGCTTTAGTTTAGGGTTTCGGAAAGGGTTAGTACTGCAGCAACTCACCGCAAGCAATGCCGCTGGCAACAGCCCTGGTGAGCGATCGAGGCAGAAGCAGCACATGAGCAGGCCGAAGGATGCCAGAACTGTGGACCGCACGGAACATGCGAACTATTTCTAGCGACACCAGAAAGTGGGCCTTGCCGTTAGTTCTGGGTCGTGCTGGCTGTGGTTCACCTCATCGAGTTCCTCTTCACCGCATTGTTTTGGGGTGTAGTCGTATGCACGACTCATAGCAGGATGAGGGTGGCCCATGAGGGAGGGGAGCGCATGACCCCCCATGGTGGTTTGTGGCTGGGTACACCATATTGGCCAAATGTGCTTCCAGTACTTTATGTGCGCATGCAGCTACTTTATTGCAGGTGAGAGGCTTGCGCTTCTGAGCGGAGGCTGCGATGTATCTCATGCTGCGCTGCCTTTTGACACGATGAATGGTAGGTTGTTGACGAGGTGGGAAGTGAGGTCAAGCACCCTTTTTTCTGCTGGTTGCCTCATTCTTTGTGCAAAATTTCTGATTTCTTTCTTGATTGGCACGGGTGTTCAGTGCGGGCCAATGGCGCTCCCCATTGGCCACCTTCTTCGACTTGGCTGAAGCACAGCATGTACTCATAGCCATTGAATTTATATTAATATTAGTATTGTTAAAACAGCCATTGTCATCGTTCCTCGTCAATCAACGGCTGGCACATGGCCGACATATTGCAACTGATTGATTGACACAACGCCGTATACCCGTCAGTCCATGGCATGGACAGCTGCTGAATGGTGCTGAAAAGCAAGCCAACGCCTTTGTTTGTATACTACTGTAGTATGAATGACAGGGCATGAATGACTAATTAAGAATCAGTGAGTAGTTGGGATAATGGATGGCATGGGATTAGAGGTCCACATCGGGATTGGAATGCCATCAGGTGCGCACCTGACTGCATACAGGTAAATCTATTTTTTTGAGAATTCTGCCAACTTGGCGTTGTTATTTGGTTAATATGGCAAGCCTAGTAATTGTTCTATGGCACCAATTTTGACTTGGTTTGGAATAAATTTTTAAGGAACAAAATGCACTTGCTTTGAGCATAGCCAGAGGTGTGGAGTCTCCCAAGCATTGTATGATCACCTCAGAGAACCAAGCTTGGTAGCCCAACTGATCACACAGCATACACCAAGCACTTGGGAAAAATCACGGTGAATTAAATCCGGTCAAGAGGTCCCTCCAGTAGTGGGCAACCCTATGCGATCGCTCATTATTGTAGACAACACATCACAACAAACAAGGCAACACGATGCAATGCATGGACGCTCAATCATTACAACACATTTGGCAAACAAAGGTGCGCTAGACCCAAAGAAATCAAAGGCACATGGCAAACACATGGAAGAACAAATGAACTATAGAGCAGTACTGAGCTGTGGGAGGTAACGCCCGGACCGGGACCGGGACTGGTCTTTGCCAGGGTCCTGTTTGGGTCCGGTCCCGGTCCTGGTCTAGCCCAGTCCACCCGGTCCAAACTCAGTCCTTGTCCAACCCCAGTTCTGGTCCAGCCCAGTCCACCTGGTCCAACCCGGTGTTTTTCCGGTCCTGGAACTTTTTTTTGGTCCAGCTTTGGACCGGGCTGGCACCGGGCACGGGCCGGGGCTAGGCCAGGTGTGCCCTGGGGTCGGGGCTGGGTGTGGACCGGATAGGTCCGGATAGGGCCTGATTCCGGTCCTGCCCAGTCCGGTCCAATCTAACCTAGTCCAGTCCGGTCCACCCCGGTCACATCCCGGCTGACTCGGCCAGGCTCCAACCAGCTGCCCCACTGCCATAGCTCCAACTTGCCGGCTCTGTCCGGCAAAGAGGTTGTGCCACCCACGGTGGCTTGGAATGGCTTCCACACACGACGCGAGCGTTTGCAATGTGCTGGAAGTGCGGCGGGATTAGCGTCTTGCGAGCGCCCTTTCCCTCCACCCATGGTCGCCTAGAATAGCAACCGCCGATGGTGGGAATGGGTGCACTCAAGAGCCGAGATGCGCCACAAGATTGCCACCTCGCCGACGGCCAATCATGCTGGCCGCGCTATGTTGAAACAGCCCCTGCTGGTGGCGCGAATGGGTGTCAGCAGGGTGCAGTAGGGCCCCTCAGATTGGCGCCTCACGGATGCCCATTTCTGCCTTTGGCGGGGGTCTAGAATGGCCTTTGTCAGTGGCAGCCAGGCATGCCCACAAGGCTCCAGATGAGATGTCGGCTGGCGACCTGGGGCTGCCCTCTCCCGCCAACCGCGGTCGTCCTGAATGACCTCATTGAGTGGCGGGAATGGGCGCCCCACGAGTCACGAAATGCGCCCCATGACCTGGCCTCGCGGCCGCCCATTCACTCCACCCACAGCCGCCTGGAATGGCATCTGTGGGTGGCGGGAACGGGCACCCATGAGGAACGAGAGGCACGACCAAGTTTTGTTCACCATAATTGGCCCCTTGCGGATGCGTGAGGTCGATGCCCAGGCTTCTCTGGGCTTGTGCACTCTGTCCTCTAGGTGGAACTGTGGCCGCCCTCATCCTCACCCAGTTCTGACTAGGACAGGGGTCAGGACCGGGCGAGGGCCAGGTCAGATCCAGGGTCAGCTGGGCTGGGGGTCGGGCTCAGACCGGGCACTGTACTGCCCAGGACCGGGCACTGTACTGCCCAGGACCGGGCACAAGACCAGGGTTAGCGGTGCAGGCTCAGTCTGGCCCCGGTCTTAGTCCAATCTCGGTCCGATCTTGCCCAACCCTGGCCCGGTCCTGACCTGGTCCTAACTGATTTCAGGGCAGCCTACTGCAAGGCCGGAACTGGACTTTTCCCCAGTTCCGGTCCCGGTCCCGGTCCCAGTCCCGGTCTTTGTCCGGTCCCGGTCTTGGCAGGCACAACTCTGCTCTATAGACACAGAAAACCTTGGGAATAGGTTCAGGGAAGAAGGCGGGAGGTTTGCTGGCTGCCGTTGTGCCACCTGATGGCCATGGTGCTAGGCACCAGTTCATCCACAAATTGAGCCACGTGGCCGTTGGCAGTGAGGGCCTCCTAGTGCCATTAGTTATGCGGATTTGCCATTCTAACAGCTAAACGGGCTAACTAGTGACCCTATTACTGAGTGTGCCATCAATAAAGTTGCCCAGTGCCGTTAGTGTCAATGGCATCTTGTGGCGTTGGGTTTGTGCTATGGGTGCCATTAAATAACGGCCTGCAGCACCGACCTCTATATGGGATGCCGTATACATTATGGAGCGACTTTGGGGTACACCCTATGTGCACAAGGCAGAACCACTACTGTTGGCCTAAAAGCATGGCAAGAAATGATGGAAAGGTAGACTACTAAGGGACTGGTCATGAGGGTGCCACTTCTTTTACGGTAAGAGAATACAAATGGCGTAGCCTCGATGGGGACACCTTTGGAGAAGGCGACACAGAGCAGGACACTCAAAAAAAGGGCAATATGGCAGTTAGAAAGAACAGCATTGACAAGAAGTCATGTTATTAAACGGGAACCTTGAAAAAGGGCGGCAAACATGTATGGCAGCTGTGTTGTGCATTAAACACCTGTGTGAGATTTTATTCAGTCCCATGAACACGCGTTGAGGTTGTACTTGAGCTGATGTCCTGTGAGCCTGTACTTCGGCTTTCCATCGTTCATTTCATCTATGGCAACTCCAGGAATTTCCTCTTCCTGAGCAGACTGAATATCTGCCAGCGCCTATCCTCCTCAGCCTCCCTGTCGCCCCCGGGCATGTCTGACAATCCCGCGATTCTGTCATCTAGGTACGAAGCAATGTCTGACTTTTCTGCCATGATGCGGGGCTCATAGCTGGACAACGCTTCTACAAACCTCTTTCTCATGTGCTCTACAACGGTCTTCGTAAATTCCTACGGCATGAAAATCTTTTAATATATATATTTTGAACTGCACCCCTGAAAGCAATCAAATCATAAAGCACGGATGCGTGGGGCATCAAAACGGAGCCGAAGATATGCCGATGGTAATGCCACGACAAAAATGAACTTTGCAATGAACAGGTGATGGTAATGAACACTAGAAGAAAAAGGACCAAATGACACTTTTGCCGAACACGTATGTATACATTTCACCAGTGTTCTGCAGGTAAGTACACGAGAATAACCCAAACGTTTGAACACGTGCTATTTGGCCATTTTTTCCTGGTGGAACCGGCTCGGAATTGAATATCCCATTCCTGCAACTTAGAACTGACAAGCAGATATCTTGAAAGAATGAAAATGAAATAACGCAATAGACAGAAACGAAACAGCATGAGAGCATAGAGGTGAGTATACCCGTGGGTCGGGGTTCAATTCTTGAGTTTCCCCCTCGCCCCCAGGGCCGTCCCTCAACCCTTCCTCCTTCGCTTTCTCTGCCATTTCCTCCCTTATTCCAGCCACTGTCTCATCCATTCCTTCAACGGCTGCAAGGACCACGCACCTGAACAAACATTACCGAAAACACACCCATGCATCATATGAGATTATGGCAACGAACCCTTGGATTGAATGATTCCCGCCATCGACTGTGAATCACGATGTAATAAATCGCCACGACCAGTCGCTTCACCGGTAAATGGAATTTTCGCGCACAGCACTAGACATGATGGGCAGGCAGCGCAAATTGGCGGTTCAAAATTTGGTTTGTCTCTGAATTGGGTGTTGAGATTTTGTTCGTGCACACATCTATCAGCTGGACCTGGCTATGGCGTTCATAACATAATGCAGATCGACGCTTGTCCATCATGGATGCGGTGGGCCTAAGGCATCGCTTCACCGTTTTGCACGAAGAGAAAAAAGTGCTGAGTGCCTGTAATACCGCTTGTGTTTCTCGTGCTCTAGCCATCTGGAATATTCATATAAAATGAGGGGCACAGCCACATTCACAGTGCCACCCAAAGCATGCAGGGATTGTACACCTCATGACGCGATGGCGGATGAGGCGCTCATCCGCTGGCACCCTCATGCCCGAGACCACCTCCTCCACCTCTCCAGCCATTCGCCCTGCGCCTATCGAAGCCCCGGCCTCCTTTGGCGCAGCGTCATTGATGATTGCCAAAAGGTCGTCCAGTCCGCCTGACCACGTCTCAGGCGGCAGGGGCGGTGCCTCCACCACCGGGTCGGCGGGTTTCTTCTTTCCCCCTTAAGCAGGATATGGAAATGTTCAATGCGCTGTCGCCGCTCCAACGATGTCCTGCCACCGCGCTGGCGTTGTCACTGCCGCTGCCACCTTTACACCTTCGCTTACATGTACTTACTGTTGTGATGATCGCAGCCGAACATGATGGGATATGTTGCTGATTCCCGATTTTCGTCCAACAACATACCGTAGCATATTCACCCCTTCCGCACGGTAACATAACGTTCGCCCTTTTTCTGCAGAGATGGCAATAAAATAAGTAACGCTATTTTAGTAAAATTTTTGCGAAGGACGCAAAAAAAACGCTCTGAAACAAATGCGGAGCAGAAAGCATAACGGTAAATTGTTTGATGCGGAATGGTTGAATATGCTACGGTACTTGCCAGATGGGCAATTGCTGCTTTGGCTGCGACCTGTTGAACCTAGCCGGCGGATTGTGCATTTGGCAAAGCAGCTGCTTCTTTGAAGCAATTCACATTGTGCCGCTCACTACGCCACGCTGACGCTCAAAACGCATAACTTATTGCTTGAGATGCACCACCCATAACTAGCAAAGTGGTCTAATGGGGAATTACCAGGGCTGAGAGGATTCGTTCGCTAATTACGTGCAGCAGCCTTCGAAGAGCATTATGGGAATTCCGCGTTTATCTTTTCCTATGCGCAAATACACTGTACTCAGTTTCTGTGCAGTTCTTTGCGGGTCTTCTTGCAACCTGGTTTTGGTGCAAGTTCGTGTATTCTTTACCATATCCAGTGCCGCGCCTATGAGACTGTAAGATATAAAGCCGTAATTCAAGAAGATACAGCCCAAGCCTATGGTCCCAGACTTTAATGGCACCGAATGAGATAGAGGACCCGTCTGGGAATGCTGCGCAGAGGGAAATTGGTACCAGGCAGCCCCGCCCCGTTCCTGTTTGCCGCCGCCGATGTTCGACAGGAAATGTGGGACCCATCCCCTTGCTGCACACTAAAAATATACCAAGGCAGCATCGCCTATGCCCACTCGCCTGTTCCTGGCTGCACCCAGCGCTGGAGGGGAAACTGCGTCCCACTCGCGCAGGCTGCGAGGCAGCAGTGGCGACACTGAGCATGGCCGCAGCTTCCCCTCCTTCGACAGCAAGCCGTACTTTATCTTTACTTTATACTTTATACTTTATCCGACGCCATCGCCCAAGGCAACCGCGCCATCCGCGGCAGCGGTAGAAGTCGGACACCATCTATGGACCGCCCATCGCGCCACCCGCACCGAACCGTTGCTGAGAATTGGCACCACAGGGAAACATGCAACCGGTACAATTGTGACTGCCCAAACGTTGTTCTGGGACATCAGAGCTGTTTCGGCTAACAATGGCTCCTTTGAGCACCACAAGCAAGGGAGCTGACATCGTCATTTCCATCTCGTTCCATTCTGTTTATCACATTGTTTGAAGAAAGACGCGTGGGAATTTTCTTCGAAACTTCTGTGCCGGGTCGCGGACCGCAACCATTGCTGCCAGTACGTTCATTTACCTTCCGCGAGATTGCCTTGGAAATGGCTGCACATCCTGGATAACATAACACTCTAGGAAAAAGTCCCATATCCTGGGTACTACGCAGGATGTGGGCATATACCAGTATATGACCGCCCATGGAGCCTGTGTCTCCATAATATGGCCGCATCCTGGATATTCATATCGGCGATATGGCGCCCATGCCATTTTCGATATCCAGGATGTTCCCCCACCCACCCGCCCCCCACCCCACGGTCCTATTCCATGTATTGTTTTTGAGATTACTGCCGACGTATCTTTCCAAGCTTTCCTATCCGCCACAGTTTGTGACCGGTGACCACGTCACATGTCACTTCCATCTAGGATTGTCCGTTTGATTGGGCTTTCGGTCCCAGCACGTCGGTGGCTGTCAAGGGGATGGGCGATTCCCTCCGTTTTAATAACAGAATCAGTCCTGAAATGATCTTACCTCGTGCCCAGAAAAACTCTCAAGAACGCATGGCGCACCACATACATGACACCACCGCAACTGTTTGAATACAAGCGATCAACATTATGTTGATATTTTGAAGTGATTAAATGGTCCTTTGAGTACAGCTAGTAGTAGTACAGTTGACAACAAACAGACAAGTGAAACGAACCAAAGGGTATCTGAAAATCAATGCTTCCCCTTTTGGGACTTGATCTGGCTCCCTCTTCATGGATTCCACCAAAAAATTGAATCTAATCATCCAGAAAGAAATCTCCGGTTCTCAAATCTTTCCGGCCAGGACTTCGGTGTCTGTATGGACGTGAATCCAAATCAAATTAAATATTACTTAAGTTGAAGCCATCTGATATATGCGTTGTGCCGTTGTTGCACCTTTTTTAGCTTTCACAGGCTCCTCCTGCGGCGGCTCGACCACTGCTTCTCTGCATCTGTCGTACAGCCTTTCCAGCCTCTCGTAGTCTTTCCGCGCGTAGTAAATCACGGGTCTAATGCCGATATTCTCCGCTTCGAATTTCTCCCGCTGACGTTCCTCAACGGCGTGGATTGACTTGGGGGCGGCGCGCGGCGTCCGCACGCTGCGAGTAATATGGCTCAATGCGGCTTCCACCTGCAAAAATTAATATTTTCGTCCATTAGAGTTTTTACGTGTTTGCCGTTTTTGGGTTCGCTCTTGCTTGGATTAAAATTTTTGAGAGGAAGTGCATTGAGATTCCCACATTTTTGCATCGGTAAGTTATTGATCAAGTAGTTTCTGCATCTTGATGGTGAAATTTTTACTCATAAATCTAACGGAAAGTACCAGAGCTTTTCTTGTGATGCATTTCACAGGCAACGTGCAACACCAGTAGCCATTTTGCATCGAACTCGAATCAGTACACTAGTTTCATATTTGTGCAAGTCCACATCATTTCATCACTGTAAATTTTGAATCTCGCTGACTTTGACGTGTGCGCATTCTTGGAGCTACTCAGACAAACTAATGGCAAAGCTGCCCTCATGAGCTCTTTGAATGCCTTCGAAATGCGAAGGAATCGATATACAATAATGGGCGACTATCCTTATCTGAATGGCCTAGATGGCTAGGAACTGGCACGAATGTCCCATTTTTCCAATTTTGATGGAAACCAATGACTGACTGAAGGGGCCACGTCATAATTCAAACTCTGCTTTAGAGGCAACATCGGCTAACAACGGTGATGTGTGTGCGATTGCATAGGTTATGATGGCTCATGTGGTCTGGGACATGTAGTATTCACACAATGCCAACGAGTTCAGCTTTATTATGTAGGTATTAGATTACCCTTTCAGCAGCTTGTTTTGAGCGGAAATTTGCACTGACAGATCGTTCTGCGCTGTTGCAACACGTTTTTGAGGCACTCGTTTTCCGGAGCTTGTTTGCTCCTCTGCAATTGCTGCTCACTGCTCGATATGCGGTTTCCATTTAATACCGTACTAAAACCGTGTTTGTTCTGCACTCGAAGCTACTAGACATTACATGGCTCAGAGGCACGCGCCTTTCGGAACTTTTCTTTCCTCTCCAGCTCCTTGATGATGTTGGATCTTCGGAAGCTGTGGTCGTCAAATGCGACTGCCATGCCTCGCAGGGTAACGACAGGGGGCGGCCTCTCAAGCCCCGGCGCAATCCGCACACTCCATTTCTCGACGAAGATCCCCGGCGAGTTGGAACGAAAGGCGAATCTGCACAAAGCACTGAAGCTGCTGAAATACACTCTGCTGATGTCGCGTTACTTTAATGACGTGCTAATCTAGAATGCGACCTCATCCTGAGCACGAGGCGGCATCGAACACTATCCGTTGGATACGAGATACGCAACGCCAGGCAACTCAAAAAGCTGCAGTCAATGGCGTACTTTTGTGCAGGTATTCGATCACATTCAGTCATGGCTTCAGCAGGACGTTTTCTCAAACACATCTTCCCTGTTCAGGACATCATCCCTCCTGATGTATTCATGGGCAAATTTGAGGGCTAGCCTGGGTGTGTTTATGCCAATATGCAATAATTACTAGCAAGCAAGCCTCAGTCCATTGACCTTAGGCTTTGTAAATTCCACGAATCGACCACAGATGTCTCCTCTGAAATCCTTCAGATCCTTCAGAAATCTTAAATAGTCTACACATTTTTGGCAACCATGGGGCAAATTATTATTGGATAGCAGTTCATGCCACGCGGCTGCCCGCGTATGATATGGAATCGTGCATCATGAGGAAAAGGCGCTGTGCGGGAACGTCGGCTTTTACTCACGGCGCAAAGGTATTGAGTACAGCTCATTGATCACCATATTGAGTGCTGCCTGTTATAGTGCTTTAGGCTCAGGTGTGCTCATCGCTGGCTCGGACAGCTTTCACGTCGCACAGTTTAGTCTAGAACTTAACTCTTGCGCTACCAACGATTGGCAGCACTCGACCGCAGAAATTCTTGCACAATCAACGCGCAGCGCGTTCTAGATTTGTCGAATCGAGCATCCCAGCATTGCACTTGTGAAGCTCCACTGCGCAATGGAAGTGGACAGCTCATCCGGAAACACACGTATTTCATGTATGAATCCACATCCATTATTCATGTATGAATCCACATTTTTCCTTCGCGTTTTGTATACCTAGTTATAACCTGCAGGGATGGTATACTCGGCACGCCGGCGCAATTAGCGAGCTCCGAATGCGCGCAAGGAGACTCACCAACTTGCATATCTTTGAACTAGACACAACTGACGGTCCACCTGAACTCCTTGGACGCCCCCGGCAACACGGCGCCCTTGGCGTCGTACAGGAAGAACCGCCTCTCCCGGCGGGCGCCGCCCGCCACCTTGGGCATCTCCGGCACGCCCTCAAGCCACTCGTAGTACAGCGCCGTGGTGCCCACGTTCTCCAGGGTGAGCGCTCTCTCGGAGATATCCCCCCTGTTGGCGTGGAATAGCAGTCGGTCGCTGCTGAGCGCCATGAGCGGACCCCTGCAGTCCGGGCCGCCCGCCTCGCTCTCGGCCTCCTCCACCGATCGGTTGCCCTGCTGCAGGGCTTCCTGGGCAGGGCGAGCAGGCGGTCGAAAAGAATGCGACGAAGCCAACTTCTTTGCCAGGAAGCGATGTGAGCATATTTTCCATTTTTGACAGCTGTCGAGAAAAAGGTTGTCAAACGTGCGTGCAGGCATGTGCTGGCGGAAGCATTTGGAAAATGGAGTGGTTGCAATCGTATATGCATGCGCGTGACGCGTTGCGGTGGACGTCGCCGGTAGGATTGCGTAAGAATCGAGAGGCAACTGCCGGATGTTCATTCGCACAATGGCCGCGCAAAAGCGCGTACCACGTCTGCGCGTTCCCAAGTGGGGAGCTCCCAAAGGGTGAGATTTTTCGTCCAATACTTGCATTCTCGTATCAACTACTTTGCTTGGTGACCGCATCAGCACTTTTCAGGTGAAGCTGTTAGCGACAGATTTTGCGGAGGACAATTTTGTCCAAATTAATTTGTTTTAATGCCAATGCGCCCCTGCGGCATGTTCAAAACTATCATTTTGTTTGATGCTCACCTGAACAGCCTCCAGCGCCTCAGGATTTGTGGCCCTTAGTATTTTTTCGATGTCCTTCATGGTGATCTCGCGATTGACAGCCTCCCAAAGCTTTCCCTCTATCCCTTCTCCAACCACCTTCAGGCCTCCCATATCGGGATCGTGAGGTTGCAGTTTCTGTTTGATCCAGTGACCCTTGTCAGCAAGGCACCCTTGTACTTGTTGCCTATCGCTTTCGACATCTCCACTGCTGCTTGCAAAAGTCATATACCCTGTTGACATTAGAGCGGATAATAGAATTGGATCATCTGTAGTGACACAGCTCCAGAATGGCTTCAAAGTACAGAAAAGTTCCACTCCATTTTACAAATTGTATTCTGAATACCATTGTAGTTGACTTGCGTTTTTCTTTGGGCGCTTAGGAATGATTTAATCGCTGATTCAAACCACATTAAATCAGAATCAATCGTACTACGATTAGGTACTTGAAGAGGCCCTGCTCGCTGCACCTGCATGTACTTGGAGTAGGCTGCCTGTTGATTTGCAAGCCACTCAGAATCAGACCAGCTTCGCCCCCTGTGTTTCAGGGATCTGGCGCCGGTCTTCGAATTGGCGGGATTGCCGACCGAAGCGCCTCCTCGCAGTGAAGCCAATGCTGGGTCCATTTCTGCGTCGACGTGCTTGTGCACCTTGAGGAGTTCCCTGCATTTGCAGGCTGCCAACACTCAGCGCCCGCTGTCTCAGGTCTGGCATGTGTCCACCAATTTTTCATTTTCTATCACCTTTTGTTGATCAACCACATGTGCTGTATCTACCATGGACTCGGGGACCTTGTGCCATCCTTTCTCTAAGAACCGAGGGGAAAGCAATCTTGAGGCTACGCCTGTGCTTGGAACCAAATGTTCAGAGACGTTGACAGTGTTTGCTGAGAAGTGAGGCAAATGGTTTGCTATTGGTGGAACATTTCACACCCGAAAATCGAACCAAATGTGGCCGGACCATAACCCACCATTTGCTTGTCATGGTAAGTAGGTGTGCAAAGCATTAATTGCTTTGCAAAGTAAATCTACCAAATACCACATAATTAGATGTGGCAAATTTAATTTTGTTCCTCTACATATATTTGCAGAATTCATGCCACCGCCAAGACCACGCATTTGGTTGCAGAGCGATTCACGATATGCCAGAAACTATCAGCATATTGGGGCTCGTGAGGCTCAATCACGCAACTAATTTCGCAAAAGAGTTGTTCCGAATTTGAAGAAATCCTGGAAGTACCAACGAATTTACACTTTGTATTCAAAATTGATTCGCCATGGCCTCGGAACGCATGGAAAATTTTCGAACCTGGCGGCGCTGGTCCAAGCGTGGGTGGCCGTGCACTGACCTGGAATCCTTGACACTGGGTTTGTCGTACAGCGCAATGAAGAGCCCGCTGAACATGCCGCCGACCGGCACCCATCGCTCCCAAGCGTCTCGCAGGCTCATCCTCCACTGCTCCGGCCCGTGCCCCCGCGACTCCAGGGGTATGGACTTCAGCAGGTGTTCCAGCGCCTCCTCGCGGGACCTCCACTCCCAGGCTGGGCACAGTGCGCAAAACCGAGGGGCATTGAGACATCCGCGCATTCGCGTACAACAAGTCGATGCGCCGCTGCTGTTGTGCCTGTGGTCGAAACGGGCGAATAAATAATGTGTCAAAGTCATATTTATGAATTTAGGAAGCCTGGCTTTACTGACAAGTGGGCCGCGAACACCACAACACGAAAACCATGGGGCCACGGGGCGATGTCGACCATGCCGATCTTCCATGTTGTTCTGCAGCTGAGCATATGTTTACATCTGCTCTTTACATAACAGAAACGTATGGCATTAATGAGCGTTATTCCATAAGTGCTTCTGATGTCAAAACATGCTCTATTTTTTGCCCGAAACAACGGCTACAATGTTGTTATTCGTTAAATGCTCATGGGAAAAACATTAATCAATGCACCCACCTCGCTCCATGGCCAGGTCGCCGACTGGGCGACCGGTTTGCGACGAAAGTCTCGACGCCAGCTTTCCCCACTCCACCTGCTGCTCTCGCCATTTATCCATGACCCTGCCTCCGCCAGACTCCTTTGTGGCGTCGGAAATGGTGGCCCTGATAACATTCTCACGTTTGGGAATCAAGGGACAATTTCATACATGTCTCATTGTGGTCGTTGAAAATGCCATTATTAATTGAAGCGATATCATCAGCGAGAGTATCTTTAAATGCAATATTAGAATTGTATTGCTACTGGGAGTGGAGTGCTTTATGAAACGTGCACCATGGATTGATTGCAATCGAAGGAAAATAGATTTCATCCAAGTTGATGCCACCATCGATCTGTGCAAGTCACACGTGTCTTCCTTTGCGGATGGGCAAGTAGCCATTGCGCCGTTGCCGCACCTCCCCTCTCGCAAAGTTTCGATGTGACTTTTCACCAGGCCCCTGCGTACACATGAGATTGCAAAATGAGCGAGCTGATTCACAGCATTTTTGCGAACTCCCTGAAGTATAGCGACCTGCGGTGTCCAGCACAGCCAAGTGCCCATTGCGCATGCGGATTGCACACTTCATGTCAAGAAGGGCCAATCACCAATCGACGGGGATGAATTGACCGATTAACATCATCTTCATCAAAATCCATGGATTACGTTTGTCACAAAATGACAAAAAACAGCCCGTGCACAATGTAGGCGATGATGGGGGTGAAAACCAAGCAGATAGTGTGTTCGGAGTCGATTACTCATGGTCCCATATCGCCACTCCCTGTTGTTCCATGAAATGCAGTGAGTTGGTATGAGCAAGCGGGCGCAGCGGCCTGGAGATAGCAATGAAATATTCGCAGTGTGAGTTAACCGCATCCACAGCATTTCGTTCGGCATTCTGTCTTTCACCTGTCTTCTGTCAGCTGTTTGTAGGCGTCCAACAGCGCTCGGCGCATTTCGGGCACCCTGCACAGTGCCGATTTCAAATCTTCCGGAAGATTCTCCTCAGGTACATCGTCGCCGAGAGGCTCACAATCCCCTTCCAATGACCGAACATCCCCTTGGACCTCCTGGTCTGCGACAACTGGAGATTCGACTTGCGCATTCGACATCGCACTCTCGAATTCTCGCAAGGATCCCAGAACCTGATGTGATCTCAGGCGTCCCACATCTCTGAGATCGCGGAGAGTTCTCGTCGATGGGTCTGGCGCCCATGCGCTCCTTCGGTGCCCGTCGACTTCGGCGGGGAATTTCTCAACAGTCATTGTTGGCGATCCCGCGAATGGGAATGTTGAAATATGCTTCTGTTTTTCCAATTGTGTCAATCCGCATTCATTCGCCGATTTCCAACTCGT